>JAWQFJ010016707.1:0-42500 GCA_034096865.1 Theodoxus fluviatilis | reverse complement strand
AGTGAGTGAGTGAGTGAGTGAGTGAGTGAGTGAGTGAGTGAGTGAGTGAGTGAGTGAGTGAGTGAGTGAGTGAGTGAGTGAGTGAGTGTGTGTGTGTGCGTACGTGAGTGTGTGTGTGTGTGTGTGTGTGTGTGTGTGTGTGTGTGTGTGTGTGTGTGTGTGCGGGTACGTGTATGCGTGCGTGTGTGTGTAGAGAGATAGGTGATGTTATTCGTTGATCACGAAATAATACTTTGGACTAGGTGGCAGAGAAGGGAGATACTCTGCAGCTCGACGTATGAAATTTTGTAAACATGAAAAATATCCTTTGGAAGCTCCAATTTGCCTCATAAAAACATCTACTGCGCATGTGGTACTCATCTATGATCATTTTTAGAAATGTTTCTTCAATGTGTGGACAGGCACATACCTCAACCTGTTAACCGAATAAGCCTCATAGGAACATAACGAAGAAACAACAATGACAACAATAACAATTCCATTAGATCGGAGGCCATGAGTTTCAAGTGCGGGGAAGATTGTAATTCAAAATGGAAATCCTGAAGCAGAAAGATGGGACTTGGGAACCCCAGAGAGGAGAAGAACTTGCAACCTTCCGGTACCGTCCAATGTACGCTAGAGCCATACTCACTCTCAGAGCGGATCACCACAGAGCTACAGGTGTGTCCCTACCTGCGAGGCAGTGCTGCGCAGTTTCTCCAGGCCGTTCTCCAGTCGGACAATCTTGGCCTGGAGCTCCTGGTTCTTCTTGTTGAGCAAGTTCTGGTAGAGCGCTATTTGCTCCAGGAAGCTCTTGGGCGTGGTGTAGTTGTAGCGTTTGTCGTTGGTCAGGTACACCTGGCTCACTTCGTTCACTGACCGGTGCACGTATGCCATAAACTGGGAAATGGACTGCCTGATGTCCGTCTGCAAGATCAAGGTCAGGCATTGCTAGGCTGGGGAGATGTTGGAACGATTCATTAGTTGATGATTAACTAGAGTGAGTGACAGACTAAGTAAAATGATAGTTGAACTGACTTAACAGATCAGTGACAATGTCACAGACTGGATCATTCACTGCCATTCACTGATTCACTTAGTGGCCCATCGACTAACCAGTTGAGTGATATGTTGACTGTCATTCATTTTAAGATTGCAAGTATTTTGTTTGCTAAAAATCATTTACTGACAATCCAGCTTCACAGTCACATACATGAACTCTTCCGTTGAAAAAATGCATCTCAGCATAGTAAACTACCATCAAAATACATATCTCGCAGGATCCAGAATTGAAAATAAGAGTTCAAAATGCTCTCTCTGTATCACACACGCACGCACACACACACACATACACATACACACACACGCACGCACACACACACGCGCGCGCGCGCGCGCACACACACACACACACGTGAGCGCGAGCATACACAAACACAAAATCTGCATCATAAATACTTTAACTGTCAACATCTGATAAACTACCATCGTGGCTGAACCCAGATACCATGCGCACGCTGGGCCAACGCGGTGCCAACATTTCTCTGCCAACCGCGATTTGCAAACGCTCGCCAACGTTTGGCTAACGTTGGCCCATCCTGTGCTTGCAATCTGGAGCGGTACTCACATCCAGCAGTTCCACGTCTTGAAGGAATCTGCCACTGACGGACACGAGGGCCTGTTCGGGCCACTCGTGGAACCAGTCGATGGCAGTGCAGTTGGTGACGGCAGGGAACTTCCGGCTTCGCACGCGCAGAGTGGCACCCACGGGCGAGAAGCACAGGACAACCTACAGGACACGAGAAAGGCTGACCTCTGACTGGCATGGAAGACAAGTGATGGGCAGCACTTGGCAGAAGCAAAGGCATCGACCTTGTTTCTCGTCGAAGTTCCCAGAGCGAGGCGCATTTGTGTGTGTGTGTGTGTGTGTGTGTGTGTATTTGCGTGCGTGTGCATGCGTGTACGTGTGTGTGTGTGCGCGTGTGTGTGTGTGCGTGTGTGTGTAAGTGTGTGCGTGTGTGTATGTGCGTGCGTGTGCATGCGTGTGCGTGCATATGCGTGCGTGTGCGTCGTCTTCTTCTTCTTCTTCTTCTTCTTCTTCTTCTTCTTCTTCTTGTGCATGATTGAAACAAGAAGGGCAAAGCCCATACGACTCAAATGCTTGACCTTGACCTTTATATGACCTTGACCTTCAGGTGACCTTCAAGGTCAAGGTCAAACAACTAAACCTACCAATGACATCTTACACTAAGAAATGCTTTACACTATTTTCCTACCAAAATACATGTGACCTTGACCCAAGGTCAAGGTCATCCAAGGTCATGCAACACAAAGCTGTTAATTCAAGACATTGGAAGCACAATAGTGCTTATTGGCACTTTCTACCATGAGATATGGTCACTTTTAGTGGTTCACTACCCCATTTTGGTCACATTTCATAAGGGTCAAAGTGACCTTGACCTTGATGATATGTAAAAAATGTGTCTCATGATGAAAGTATAACATGTGCCCCACATAATTATTAAGTTTGAAACAGTTATTTATCTTCCATAGTTCAGGGTCAAGGTCACTTCAAAATATGTATACAATCCAACTTTGAAGAGCTCCTGTGACCTTGACCTTGAAGCAAGGTCAACCAAACTGGTATCAAAAGATAGGGCTTACATTTCCCTATATACCATATATAGGTCAGGTATCCAATCTCAAAAACTTCAGAGAAAATTGAGAAAATGTGGAAAATGACTGTTTTTTAGACAACATTTATGGTCATTGTGACCTTGACCTTGAAGCAAGGACAAGTCACTATGCATGTTTTTTGAGGCCTTGGTATTGATAGACTTAATAGTCTCCGAGAAAAATCCAACGTTAAAGTTTTCGGACGCCCGTACGCCCAGACGCCCGGACGGACGAAACGGGTGAGTACATAGACTCACTTTTGCTTCGCATGTGAGTCAAAAAGTTTCGAGTCGGCAGAAAAAAAGAGGGTCGGTCGGGTTTACGTAATCCCAACTATTTTGTTTTGTTTTGGCTTAAGACTTCAAAATCCTTGACCTTAAAAGAACAAAAAAGTTGAATGCCTCGAATTTCTGCCAAGCCAAAATCACATTCGACTGATGCACATTATAGTCTTTATCGCTTATTCTGTGATAGCGAATCAGTAGGAAATGCCAGGCACTGGCAAACCCTTCCAAACACAAAACTTGAATCGCGATAGAGGTTGAGAGGTAAAACTTGTATTGTTCCATACCTTGAGTGTCCTCCTGACTTTGTCGATGAAGTAGGACCAACAGTTTTCCCTGGTGTCATCGACGCCTTGACCCTTCACTTCTGGGCGGATGGCCGATATTATTTCCTCAATCTCGTCGTCCGCAAAAAGGTCAGGGATCTCACCGGAAGCCAGAAGGTCGTTGATCAGAACCAGGAATCGCTCCTCGGCGACCTGGACAAGGTGGAAGAAAAAATCTACTTTCAACAAAGTGGCAATACCAAAATAACCTTGATATGTTTCTTCAGGTAGCACTGGCTCTACTGACATTGCATTGCGTTGCACATTCAGATCGCCTAAATCAAGAAGTTGGTGCAAAAAAGGTAATGACAAGAAGGGCAAAGCCCATTCGACTAACGTGCTTGACCTTGACCTTTATATGACCTTGACCTTCAGGTGACCTTCAAGGTCAAGGTCAAACAACTAAACCTACCAATGACATCATACACTAAGAAATGATTTACACATTTTTCCTTCCAAAAGACATGTGGCCTTGACCCAAGGTCAAGGTCATCCAAGGTCATGCAACACAAAGCTGTTAATTCAAGACATAGGAAGCACAATGGTGCTTATTGGCACTTTCTACCATGAGATATGGTCACTTTTAGTGGTTCACTACCCCATTTTGGTCACATTTCATAAGGGTCAAAGTGACCTTGACCTTGATGATATGTGACCAAATCTGTCTTATAATGATAGTATAACATGTGCCCCACATAATTATTAAGTTTGAAACAGTTATCTTCCATAGTTCAGGGTCAAGGTCACTTCAAAATAGGTAAACAATCCAACTTTGAAGAGCTCCTGTGACCTTGACCTTGAAGAAAGGTCTACCAAACTGATGTCACAAGATAGGGCTTACGTTGCCCTATATACCATATAAAGGTGAGGTATCCAATCTCATAAACTTCAGAGAAAATTGAGAAAATGTGAAAAATGGCTAATGGCCCCTGCGACCTTGACCTTGAAGCAAGGTCAAGTCACCATGTATGTTTTTTGACGCCTATTCATCATACACCATCATGCAAAATTGGGTGTTGATAGAATTAATAGTCTCCGAAAAAAATCCAACGTTAAAGTTTTTTACGGACGCCCGGACGCCCGGACGGACGAAACGGGTGAGTACACATTCAGCGTGGCTGAGACTAGTGGATAAAGTCTCAGCAACAGGTTGGTCACGTGATAGCCTTAATTCTTCCATAACATGCATACCACCATTCTGAACACAAAGTCTCAGCCACGCTGAATGGCATATCACATCGTCAGTGTATTCCTCCGCTTGTTGTGATACACTCGATACTGGCAGCCATGTTTTTCGTCAATTCATTTTCTAAACATCGATTTCATATAATTGTAAAACTTGTATGCGGTAAAATTCGAATCACAAGAGTGTAATATTGTGAACTCTACTAAGTATAAGGACTTTGAATACAACAGCAATAGTTATACTTCATTTAGCGAGTAAGGCAACCTATCCCGTCTGCATAATCTTTTCGACCGATACACACAGAAAGTGAGAAACCCGCTGAGTGCTATTGCTGATGAGGAATCATTAATTTAATGTATGCTTAGAAGGATTAAACTTAGAAAAACTGCTTCTGAGCTATCCGATAATATCGAACTTCGGAATCGGACGGATTCCTACAGAAGAATCTTCCACTCGACACAACACAACACAACACAGACACAGACGGAATGTAGGTTAAATCACTTACTGACTCCATCAGTCGATACACGAATGATCGAAGTAGAGCTCGTCAAACAGTGTGAAGGCAGTTAGACCACAGGTTCCGGCCAGAAAGCATTTACTTGTGAGAGTATAACCATAGATTCACGAAACCAGCCCGGAGCCATAGGAATTCTTTTCGCTGCGTTTATAGTAGGTCCTAAGATTGTGTGAATTACTATACACAATCGCACGTGCTCAAGGCAGTTTGCAACCTTTTGACGACGTTCGCGCTAAAAGTAGTTCTCAAATGAATTCATGAAAATCTCATAGATTAATTTTATTAGAACACCACATTTGTGTTTATCTATCGGGATAAATAATTGGAGAGAAATAGAATCGTCTCTTTTTACTCTCAATGGTCTTTTGATCATGTTGAATTTTGATTGGTAAAATCAATGGAATGTGGAGCCAAAGTCACGTGACCAACCTGTGTCAGAGATACTATGATCTCTGTGTTCAGAATGGTGAGTACATAGACTCACTTTTGCTTCGCATTTGAGTCAAAATCTCAAGTAGAGTATCGAAAATAAAACAAACACACACACACAAGCACGCACGCACGCACACACACACACACACACACACACACACACACACACACACACACACACACATACACACACACACGAAAGAGAGAGAGAGAGAGAGAGAGAGAGAGAGAGAGAGAGAGAGAGAGAGAGAGAGAGAGAGAGAGAGAGAGAGAGAGAGAGAGAGAGAGAGAGAGAGAGAGAGAGAGAGAGAGAGAGCTAAGAAAGGAAGACCTAAACAGAAGATAAGAAATACACATAGGCGAACTTAAGGAGACAAGAAGGGCAAAGCCCATACGACTCACATGCTTGACCTTGACCTTTATAAGACCTTGACCTTCAGAAGACCTTCAAGGTCAAGGTCAAACAACTAAACCTACCAATGACATCATACACTAAGAAATGCTTTACACTTTTTTCCTACCAAAATACATGTGACCTTGACCCAAGGTCAAGGTCATCCAAGGTCATGCAACACAAAGCTGTTAATTCAAGACATAGGAAGCACAATGGGCTTATTGGCACTTTCTACCATGAGATATGGTCACTTTTAGTGGTTCACTACCCCATTTTGGTCACATTTCATAAGGGTCAAAGTGACCTTAACCTTGATGATATGTGACCAAATGTGTCTCATGATGAAAGTATAACATGTGCCCCACATAATTATTAAGTTTGAAACAGTTATCTTCCATAGTTCAGGGTCAAGGTCACTTCAAAATATGTATACAATCCAACTTTGAAGAGCTCCTGTGACCTTGACCTTGAAGCAAGGTCAACCAAACTGGTATCAAAAGATAGGGCTTACTTTGCCCTATATACCATGTATAGGTCAGGTATCCAATCTCAAAAACTTCAGAGAAAATTGAGAAAATGTGAAAAATGACTGTTTTTTAGACAACATTTATGGCCCCTGCGACCTTGACCTTGAAGCAAGGACAAGTCACTATGTATGTTTTTTGAGGCCTTGTCATCATACACCATCATGCCACATTTGGTATTGATAGACTTAATAGTCTCCGAGAAAAATCCAACGTTAAAGTTTTCGGACGCCCGGACGCCCGGACCGGACGCCCGGACGCCCAGACGCCCGGACAGACGAAACTGGTGAGAACATAGACTCACTTTTGCTTCGCATGTGAGTAAAAAAATCCGCCAGATAGAAGCCAAGACACGACATTCGGAGACTCATGCAGACACAGGGGACGTCAGAGAGAAACAAGAAGGGCAAAGCCCATACGACTCACATGCTTGACCTTTATAGGACCTAGACCTTCAGGTGACCTTCAAGGTCAAGGTCAAACAACTAAACCTACCAATGACATCATACACTAAGAAATGCTTTACACATTTTTCCTACCAAAATACATGTGACCTTGACCCAAGGTCAATGTCATCCAAGGTAATGCAACACAAAGCTGTTAATTCAAGACATAGGAAGCACAATGGTGTTTATTGGCACTTTCTACCATGAGATATAGTCACTTTTAGTGGTTCACTACCCCAGTTTGGGCACATTTCATAAGGGTCAAAGTGACCTTGACCTTGATGATATGTGAACAAATGTGTCTCATGATGAAAGTATAACATGTGCCCCACATAATTATTAAGTTTGAAACAGTTATCTTCCATAGTTCAGGGTCAAGGTCACTTCAAAATATGTATACAATCCAACTTTGAAGAGCTCCTGTGACCTTGACCTTGAAGCAAGGTCAACCAAACTGGTATCAAAAGATAGGGCTTGCTTTGACCTATATACCACTTGTAGGTAAGGTCGCCATTCTCAATAACGTGGGAGAAAATAGGGAAAATGTGAAAAATGACTGTTTTTGAGACCACATTTATGGCTCCTGTGACCTTGGCCTTGAAGCAAGGTCAAGTCACTATGTATGTATTTAGAGGCCTTGTCATCATACACCATCATGCCACATTTGGTGTTGATAAACTTAATAGTCTCCGAGAAAAATCCAACGTTTAAGTTTTTTACGCCCGGACGGACGGACGGACGGACGGACGGACGGACGGACGGACGACACGGCTGAGTACATAGACTCACTTTTGCTTCGCATGTGAGTCAAAAAAGTCAAGCCAGACACTTATTTCCCCATAAAGACCAACCTGAGAGTCAGTCATAAGGAACATCATGCCGATGTTCTTCAGGCCGGTCTTCCTGTACAGGTTGGCAACCTCCAGCTTGAGGTCGATGATGGAATAGCCTTTTTTCAGCTGAATCTGGAAGACCTCCAGGCCGCTGATGGAGGCGGCCAGTCGGGACAAGCTCTGCTTGCCAGAACCGCCCACTCCAATGAGAAGGGCGTTACCTCTTGGCGACTCCAGAATGCGGTTTATGCGGCAGATGTGCATCATGGCATCCTCGAAGAGTACGAGACTCATGGCGGCATTGAGCTCGTTGTAGCTGTCCAGGGCTTCCGTGAGCAGCTTGTTCAGTTCAGGCCAGCCTGGTATGGGCAAGTACTTAGGGTCTCCGATGCCTTGTGCGAAGTGGCAGAAGATCAGGGGCTTGGCAAATGCAACGTTCTCATCAAGGTCCTGCGGACAAGGAAAAGACAGGAAGTGACGGTTTGGGTTCTACGTCACTGACGTCAGAATTGCGCTAGAGAAGACCGGTGTGTGAACAATGCACAGTAGAATCGTTCCTCTGGCAGCCGAAGGCTAATGGATTAACAAAAGAATTATTTGGAAAGTGTTTCACGAGAACTTGTCAGTGGGCAAGAAATATACAATCAGAAAAAATTTTACTGCCACTCTAATCAAACAAGGTAAAATACGCAAAATGTGAAGCAAAGGGAGAATCAATAATAGAAGCGTTCCCATGGAAACTGTCAGCATTCCGTGGCCAAAATTGGTAAACGCTTTATTGTCCACAAAAGGATTATTGTTAATCATTATTACGTCATGGCTATGAGAACAAAAAAGACAGCCAACCTCCTTTTGATCAAACATACCTTTGGGAATAAAATCTCTTCTCTCTCTCTCTCTCTCTCTCTCTCTCTCTCTCTCCTTCCTCACCCCTCTCTCACTCTTTCGCTCTCTCTCTCTCTTTCTCTCTTTCTCTCTCTCTCTCTCTCTCTCTCTCTCTCTCTCTCTCTCGCTCGCTCGCTCGCTCTCTCTCGCTCTCACTATTTCGCTCTCCCTCACTATTTCGCTCTCTCCCTTTAACTCACTCTTTCGCTCTCCTCTCTCTCTCTCTCTCTCTCTCTCTCTCTCTCTCTCTCTCTCTCTCTCTCCCTATTTCACTCTCTGCCTCTCCCTCCCTCACTATTTCGCTCTCTCCATCTTCCTCCATCTCCCTCCCTCCCTTTCCCCCCCCTCTCTCTCTCTCTCTCTCTCGCTCTCTCTCTCTCACTCTTTCACTCTCTCACTATTTCGCGTTCTTCCTCTAACTCTCTCTCTCTCTCTCTCTTTCTCTCTCTCTCTCCCTCCCTCGCTCTCTCTATCTCTCGCTCTCTCTCTCTCTCACTCTCTCTCTCTCTCTCTCTCTCTCTCTCTCTCTCTCTCTCTCTCTCTCTCACTCACATCGAAGGACTTCTTGACGCAGTCCTTCTGGATCTTGTCGTACAGCTCCATATCCTTCTCATCCACCATCTTGTCGCGATAGACGCGGTCTGCTTCGTGCATCCACAAGCGTACCAGCTCGGCTGGCGTCTTGGCGCACTCGGCACCAGCAAACAGCAGACCCTGAAAAGAGAAGCACGAGGGACCCAAGTCAGTCAACTCCAGCACTAGTGCCCTGTGGCCTATAGTGGTTAGCCACTTGACCTGTGCTACAGTTGCTTGCGGCTAGTGTGTGTGGCCTTGGAAGCTAAGGTGGTTTCCGGAGTTGCTCCATTGAGCTTGATACATTACTCGCATTGAATTTCCCTACCCGAGAGTAATACGGGGTACCTGAGAGGGCAGTGTCTGGCACACTGTTGTGCAATGAGCCAGCATCAAGTTAGATTCTTCCCCAGGGAGTGGAGGTTTACTGTTTTCTGAAAGTGTCCGCCTGAAATGTCTGTCACTGAGTATCGTCAGGTGCCAGTGAAGAATTCATCAAGCGGCCCAGTGACCAGGGGATAAAGTTTTACGCGGTTTGAGACTCAGATATGGACTTTGAGTCGCTATAGAAAACCGCACCGTCACCTTTTCCGTGATCGATCCTTTCCCGTATCGAGGAGAAGCAACTCCCGACAATGAGGATCTGCGTTATATCACAAGAACGGATTAACGAGGAAACAGATGAAATAATGAACTGTTGGTAGCCTTCCTTGCTTTCGGATTTGATACCACAACTCATAATTATGGATGTAGTTATTAAATTTTTATAGACCAGAGATAATCACATTTGTTTAACTAGGGAAAAAATCACATAAAATGTTCTTAATAGTCGTTGACACGGAATGATATTCAGAAACATGCGTTTGCTCGCGCATGCACATGCAAGCGCTTGTGTTTGTATTCGCGCGTATTGCTGTGTGTGTTGGTGCACACGATAGAACCAACAGCCACTACCCTTTTGCATCGCTTCGCCCACAGTCAAATCCGAGACGAGCAGTTCTGCAGAGGTAGGCCTACTGAAAACTGCAGAAAACGGCAGGCACAAACTGTTTCTTACGACGATCATTGAAGACTCGATCTGAACACATCCCACACACGCTTTGACAGTAGCGGTGCTTTTCTCCCTGGAGCGTAAGCACTGTTTATTTCTCAACAGGAGTACGCTTGGCCAAGAAAACTGCTGCCACGTGGAAACTGTATGCGATGATGACAATACAATCGCGCCGATTGGCTGGCGATGTGCACGGTGGGCGGTTTTGCAAGAGGTTAATTCAGCATGCTCTCGCTGAAGTGCCAGTGAATCAACAAGCTGCCATTCTTCATTTAAAACTCTGCTGATCATTTTCACCCGAAACGCCATTGAGGCCATTCAAGAACTCAACCTCTGCTAGGCGCAGTGCCGTGGTTCCATCCCTGGGACGGGAAAATTCTGGGTTTATTTATATCTCTTGACAATGTTGTACTGGCCGCAACCCTGTGTCGTGAATCTGGCCATGCGTGTAATTCTGTCTGTGCGTGAATGAGTAGCCTATACTTGGCGAACATCTACGATGCACCTACCTCTCTGTGTGGCTGCGTTAGCGTTGGTTCAACACCTACGACGTGCCAAAGCAAAACAAAAGAATATACAGGAACATCTCTCCCATCTTGTCTAATATTAATAGCTAAACATCTGGGCCTTACCTGGAAGATGTTGGAGAGGTCTCTCAGGTTGAACACGTAGTGGAATTTGATAGCAGTGGGCAGGAAGTTCGTAGCCACTCGAGAGTGAAGCAACAGGGCGCCAGCAACGAGTAGCGGGGCAGCCCGCTGTACGCCAGGGATGAAGCTGCCGTAGACGAGATGCTGGGAAAGGATGCTGTTGTAGATGGTTATCAGAGCTTCCTGGCTGGGGAAACTCACGGCAAACACGCTGAAGTGTCGCTGGAACGAGGGATGAGTGAAGTGTGACATTCGATCTTCATTGACTGCACTGAATTTCGACCTTCATTTTGAGACTCAAAAGCTGTGAAAAGTAGCATTTGATTTATATATATACATGGTCTGGTGATGACTGATGCATGATAAACCACGATATTGAAAAAGTCGACCTAGGTTTATACATACCGATTTTGATTTGTCTTTGAGTGTGTGTGGTCAATTTGTCCGACCATCTGTCTGCTTATCTGCCTCTCCTGCGCTCGTTCACGTGTCTGTCTGCCCGTCCGTCTGTCTTTCTATTCGTTTGTCGTCCCTTTGTCTGTCTGCCTGTTTACAGGTCCATCCGTTCAGCCCTCTCTTGCAACCCATCCTGTCGAGACCAACCGAATCTCTCTCTCTCTCTCTCTCTCTCTCTCTCTCTCTCTCTCTCTCTCTCTCTCTCCTTCATTACCGATATGGTGCAAAACATCTTAATGACAGAGTAAAGGAAAACCTATACATCTTAGTTAAAGAACGTAATACCTATGATACAAAGAATGTATCAATGCACATCTATAATGCACTTAGATTACGGGAGAACGATATGAATGATCACATGGGTTAGCAATGAAACTATTCAACGTCCGTGTGAATGTTGTGTACTCACGTTATGTGCAACATGAAAAAAGGATATTTGTCATGTAAGCCACACCCTAATAACCCATGTGCAAATGAATACAAAGCTATATCGCTGTGCCTGTACATTTAACGAAATTCTGTTACAATGGCTAAGTGACTTCGTTCAATGTTTGAAATGGGCTGTCGGCCCATTTACAAAAACAAGAAGGGCAAAGCCCATACGACTCACATGCTTGACCTTGACCTTTATATGACCTTGACCTTCAGGTGACCTTCAAGGTCAAGGTCAAACAACTAAACCTACCAATGACATCATACACTAAGAAATGCTTTACACATTTTTACTACCAAAATACATGTGACCTTGACCCAAGGTCAAGGTCATCCAAGGTCATGCAACACAAAGCTGTTAATTCAAGACATAGGAAGCCCAATGGTGCTTATTGGCACTTTCTACCGTGAGATATGGTCACTTTTAGTGGTTCACTATCCCATTTTGGTCACATTTCATAAGGGTCAAAGTGACCTAGACCTTGATAATATGTGAAAAATGTGTCTCATGATGAAAGTATAACATGTGCCCCACATAATTATTAAGTTTGAACAGTTATCACCCATAGTTCAGGGTCAGGGTCACTTCAAAATATGTATACAATCCAACTTTGAAGAGCTCCTGTGACCTTGACCTTCAAGCAAGATCTACCAAACTGGTATCAAAAGATAGGGATTACTTTGCCCTATATACCATATATAGGTCAGGTATCCAATCTCACAAACTTCATGGAAAATTGAGAAAATGTGAAAAATGACAATTTTTTAGACAACATTTATGGCCCCTGCGACCTTGACCTTGAAGCAAGGTTAAGTCACTATGTATGTTTTTTGAGGCCTTGTCATCATACACCATCATGCCACATTTGGTATTGATAGACTTAATAGTCTCTGAGAAAATCCAACGTTAAAGTTTTCGGACGCCCGGACGCCCGGACGGACGAAAAGGGTGAGTACATAGACTCACTTTTGCTTCGCATGTGAGTCAAAAATGAAAATAAAGACAAAAATCAAATTCCTTCCATACCTGCAGACGTGAGTCGATGGTGAAGCTTCCTGCCGTGGGGTTCATGCAGGCGACGTATTGCGTGTTGTGGATTTCTTTGAGGGTGAGCTTCTGCCTGTCGTACCAGTGGCCGTGGTCGATGTGCTGGCGCATCATGGTGTGGGGTTGGACGGTGAAGTACTTGTCCACCTGGGACACACAAAATCAGCAGCTGGTCAAACATGACAGTTCCATCAGCAGATATCATCCAGGTTGTTTCAATACAGGTTGTTCGATACAAGTTCAAAGCACAAGCTACTGACATAAAGCGATTGCTCTCCATTTCGTTGTGGACTGCCACGTCGAAAACATCAAAGCAACTGCGACTAAAAATGTGTAGTAAAATCCTCTGTTCCACTGATTGTGTTGCTAGGTTCTGGGTTCTCTTGAGACATCTGCTCTATTTTTGCTTATCGACCGCTCTAATGTTTAAAAAAATATAATTTTAATATGCACACGTCTCTTAAAATAGCCTACCCTCTCCCTTTCCCTCGGTACTACCGCCTTCCTTTTTCCAAGTGGCCCGACACTCTTTTCAAACTGCCTAATCCTTTTTTCAGACGGTGCCCCCTCCTTTTCTCCGAGGTCACCTTCCGTTTTCAAAATAACTAGACATCCATGTTTAATGAAAGTAGCCATTCTCCTTTTTAAGCAGACGACCCTATCTTTTAAAATAAACAATAACTCTTTCACATCAACAGGTGGTCAAGAAACTTTGAGAGAAGCAAGACGATTGACGGTGTCCAGAGAAAGAGCCCCTGTTTACAAGTGTTTCGGCCATGTCTTCCTGACACTCTCGGGGGGGGGGGGGGGGGGGAGGGGGGTAGTAGGGGGGGGGGGGGGGAGCGCCACACCTGCATCATAACCGCACGTGCCCACCAGTCATCTCAAATGTTCACCCACATTGTCACTTCATGTGCTTTATTTACAATTCAAAACTGGAGACTTAAGATTTTCACATCAGCAACCCTGTTCTCTGTAATCACCAGGTCTCCTCCTTGAAAACAGCCAAAAGACCGATTCACTCCTACAATGCATCGACAACCCTCACCTCGGGCATGTTCAGGTCGTCCACGAAGTAGATGAGGCGACGGTTGCCAGGGGGTCCATAGTTCCGCCCGGCTTTCTTTTCCAGGGGTTTCTCAAGCACACGCTGCAACACTTCTGACGACGTGTAGAAGTTGAAGGGCACGTTGGCGATCATGAAACTGTCACTGAGAGAGCGCAGCTTGTCTTGCATGAGTACAGTCTTGCCGGTGCCGGCAGTGCCCACCAGCATGACAGGACGACGCATCTCGATCATCATGTCCAGGAAGTACTTGAGGCGTGTCGTCTCTGCTGTGTGCACCAGCGCAGCCTGAATGGATGAGAGAGAGAAAAAAAAGGAGGAATAGTCACTTAATCATTCGTTTGTTCATGAGGATCCTTCATTCATTCACTTCTTCATCCTTCCATCCATTCATATTTCAACGGTTGAAAAGGCTTGACACTAAAGCAGATACTTGCAAAACGACGCCACAAGATGCTGAAAGTTCTGCAAGGAGGCATATGGACTTTTTCAAATTAGTTTGATTGATTACAAACAATCTAGCGGCCGAGTACATGATACATACCCAGCGACACAAAAACGAACAAAGAAAGGAGACAGGTGGAACATGCTTCAAGAAACAAGAAGGGCAAAGCCCATACAACTCACATGCTTGACCTTGACCTTTACATGATCTTGACATTTACATGACCTTGACCTTCAGGTGACCTTCAAGGTCAAGGTCAAACAACTAAACCTACCAATGACTTCATACACTAAGAAATACTTTACACATTTTCCCTACCAAAATACATGTGACCTTGACCCAAGGTCAAGGTCATCCAAGTTCATGCAACACAAAGCTGTTAATTCAAGACATAGGAAGCACAATGGCACTTTCTACCATAAGATATGGTCACTTTTAGTGGTTCACTACCCCATTTTGGTCACATTTCATAAGGGTCAAAGTGACCTTGACCTTGATGATATGTGACCAAATGTGTCTCATAATGAAAGTATAACATGTGCCCCACATAATTATTAAGTTTGAAACAGTTATCTTCCATAGTTCAGGGTCAAGGTCACTTCAAAATATGTATACAATCCAACATTGAAGAGCTCCTGTGACCTTGGCCATGAAGCAAAGTCAACCAAACTGGTATCAAAAGATAGGGCTTACTTTGCGCTATATACCATATATAGGTGAGGTATCCAATCTCAAAAACTTCAGAGAAAATTGAGAAAATGTAAAAAATGGCTGTTTTTAGACAACATGTATGGCCCCTGCGACCTTGACCTTGAAGCAAGGTCGAATCACTATGTATGTTTTTTGAGGCCTTGTCATCATACACCATCATGCCACATTTGGTATTGATATACTTAATAGTCTCTGAGAAAAGTCCAACGTTAAAGTTTTCGGATGCCCGGACGCCCGGACGGACGAAACGGGTGAGTACATAGACTCACTTTTGCTTCGCATGTGAGTCAAAAACAAGTCAGCAAACGTGATTTCGGAAAGTTCACACAAGGACAGTGACTGATTGCGATTCCTCGTTTCAAATGCATCATTACTTCTTCGGGGGAACGGTACATAAACACGGCCATGGAATTTCTCCCTAACGATGCCTTTCACTGCCAAAGGGTTTTTCTGGGCCTGCACCTCCAAAGCCTACCTGGAGGGGCTGGTCTGGGTCGTACTCGAACTTGGGGGTCAACTTGGTCCAGGGTTCGAACTTCTTGCTCTCGGGGTCGATGTAGTAGTCGAAGACGGTGCCCTGGTGAGGGAACTTGATGGTCTTGAAATCCGTGGTCCACCACTTGGTGAACTCCACCCTGTGGTCCATCAGCTGAGGAGGGGAGAATACGCACAGTCAGTCACAGAAGTAAGCAATGCCATGTGTATGGTATATTATGTCCCGTTCATAGTCATTCGCTAGATGTTCCCTTAATAAGGTGGGTCCTGAGGCAATGAGGCTTTCAGGGTCTTACTCAGTAGTTTTGCCATACGCGGCCCTATGAGGTTACTTCACAGCTATCTACAGAAGTACAGAGGGTATTGCATTACGTTTCCTGCTCTTTATATTTCTTTACAGATGAACGTGAACTTTACATATGTTTTCCATTACTTTTTGTGTGACAGCCACTTGAAAGAACTAAGGTTGCAGTTAGAAAAGCAAACTTTATACCATTCTCTTATTTACACAGGAGGTTTAAGTTTATATCTTTAAAAAAGACATCCTGCCCTCATTTCTTGTAAGTCATATAATTACAAGACATACAGCAAGCAAGCTTCCAAATTTCGGCCATTTTTTCCTGCTTCCTAGTCCATATCTCTAGGTTTGTCTCACCTGGTCCTGGAAAGTGACACCTCCGAATGCCCAGACGACTGCGAAGACGAAGTAGAGCTCGTACAACTCCTTGGCGCAGTCAGGTGGTGTATTCTCAGGCGTCAAGAGGCACTCCAGCAGGTGGCAGAGCGTCATCACGTGGCTGATCTCCACGACAGGCGTGATCTTCTTGAAGCGGGAACGCATCGTGTCCAGACACGGCGGCACGTACTTGTCGAACAAGATGAGCAGGTTGGCACGCTCGGACTGCACTTCGCGCGTGTCGATCCAGCTTTGGACAAATCTGCAGAAATATAAGACAGAAAAATAGAGCTTATGAATGATGCATGCCTTTGGAAATTTGGTTTTTGACAAAGAGTTTATGATATATAAACTAGAGCATCGTTCAATTGTATTTTCAGCCGTTGAAATGTTCTCACGCAATCTTCCACGGCTAAATTTGAGAACAAAACAGGAATCAATTGTGCATACTGCGGTATGATGCGAGCCGAAGTGGAGTCAACATTCTGGGATTTAAAAATGAACATAAACAGTAAATTAATGTCTGAAAATTCCACAAAACTCCTTGTCTGAACCAAGAGAAGCAGAAAGGTGAGGCCGCAAGGAGCCGGAGACGAACCTTGCACCCATACTTCACGTGCAAACTTCTATTTTGCCGAGGCGAATCACAAAGTTGATCGCAGTCTAGTCCACTAGAGACTTCGCCCGCCGGCGAAAGAGTCTCTAGCACAGTTCATATCACGCGATGGAACGATTCCGTCCGGAATATTCATAAGGAGGTCACAGGAGAGGCTTGTGGGATAGGCCTCTGCCCCCTGACATACGCCGTTATTTCGCACAAAACTCATAAATTATGCTTGCTGAGGCAATAAACAAGCGATTATTCGATAAAATAAAATGTTTGTGTTGAAATGGAAACAAGTTTTGACATGTGAATGATTTCTATAAAAAGTGAAAAAAATAGTATCCAAAATGAAATATTTTTGGCACAATGATATAATGCGAAGGGTTAAGTCTATTACGCATTTATTGCGAACTTTGCCAGAGTCACTTCTGACTCGGGTTCACAGAATGAGTTGATCGTTTCCAAGCTCACTGCATCTCCCAACCAATTAAAAGCTCCGCAGCCCTAAGTGTCCTCAGACATTGCACTCACGGGTTCCAACCGAGATCCTGGGGGTTGATGAACAGTATGCCTGCGCGAGAAACCGTGGCGGGAGTGGCGGTGCGCAGGTGAGAGATCTCGAACAGCAGACGCATGGATGGGGTGAGCGGGATGCGCTCGTTGGAGGCCAGGGTCAGGATCTTGTTGTCGTCCATGACGGTGTTGAGTGACTCGATCCACATGGGATCAATGTCTCCGTCCAGCACGATCCACTTGGCGCTGTCTCCGCTCATGTTGGCCAGGTCTCGCATCACCACGGAGAACAAACCTGTGCCCAGGCAAGCAGCAACGGTTTCAAAAGATGCAAAGCGCATGATATCATAAAACAGACAGTTTCGCATTGTTGCTGGATCCTCGTTTTGTCTATGGTGGACTGGTCGCATAGAACGGACAAGCAGCCCACTAGGGGGAAAGAGTATCCAAAGATGATTGCAGGACACTCATTGAGCTAATGTTTTATTCACCACAAAGAAAATATTCCAATGCAGCGAAGTAGAGTCATTGAAGGAGCAAAAGCCTGGTTTTCGCAGGAGTTCCTGGTGATGACAGAACGAAAAACGTAGTGTCAGCCATCTATTTATTGTCGACATGACTAGGAGCTGGTAATTTCACCATCTCCATGAAGTTCTGATGGCTGCTGGCACTGGAGGTCCACAAATGCGAAGTCACAATTATGCTATCTTTGCCACGTGTCGCTATTATTTGTCTACAGCTGTCAACACAAAACAGAGGCGAGTTTCTCAGTGCGAGGATACGCTAGCAAAGTTAGTCAAAGGCAATCCTACTGAGGCGCGTTTCTCAGGGCGAGGATACGCTAGCAAAGTTAGTCAAAGGCAATCCTACAGAGGTGCGTTTCTCAGGGCGAGGATACGCTAGCAAAGTTAGTCAAAGGCATTCCTACTGAGGCGCGTTTCTCAGGGCGAGGATACGCTAGCAAAGTTAGTCAAAGGCATTCCTACTGAGGCGCGTTTCTCAGGGCGAGGATACGCTAGCAAAGTTAGTGAAAGGCAATCCTACTGAGGCGCGTTTCTCAGGGCGAGGATACGCTAGCAAAGTTAGTCAAAGGCAATCCTACTGAGGCGCGTTTCGTTTAGAATGCTGATCGAACTTTTCGCCCGCTCGCCCGTCACAAGTTTATGTCCTCTGCCTAGATAAAACTGCAGAGTTCCTCGCCAGAAGGGCAAGTAAAAATAACTAAATTAATTAATAAACAAACAAAAAAAACACGAACGAACAAACGAACGAACGAACGAACAAAAACAAACAAACAACAAACAAACAAACAAACAAACAAACAACATAAATCACTCCGATGCTATGTCCAACTGTCACACATTGGTGAAGTGATAAGTCAAGGCCAGTTTTAGCGAGAACCCTAATGTCCCGCCCGCTCCGTCCTAATTAATATCAATGAAAGATGACGCCTATCGGCGCAAGTCTTTCCGTCGGTCGACTGCATGGCTGACGCTCTAGTCTTCGTCGTATGCATTCCACAAACACCGCGCGCGCGCGCACACACACACATAACACAAACACACACACACACACACGCCACACATCACACACCATACACACTACACCATACACACACATCATACACACTACACCACACACACACACACACACACACACACACAATCTTAGGCCTGACTCTTCCCTGCTGCTCTAGAGTCTTCCTGAAAGACTGGTTCCCCGACTACATGCCCACCACTCACCGTCCTTCCATTCTCGAGTAGAGGGGTTGATGATGCCGAACAGCTCGTCATTGGTGACGGCCTTGGGGTCCAGGTCCACTGCCACGGGCTTCTTGCCCTGGTTGCGGTAGGTCTTGATGAGTGTGCCCCACACCTTACTCTTGCCGGTGCCGGCGTTGCCCAGGAGGAAGACAGAGTGACGCACCTCGAACAGCTCCAGAAGTTGCACAACCTGCAGGCAGGAAGGAAGGCATGAAGGGCAATATGGCCATAACAAATTAAGGAATGGGGTGAAATTTGGATAGGACTTTAATTTGTTGTGTTTTGTAAATGCATTGATCCAGAAGGGGCTGCTAGAATGAATGGTCAAGTGAATGGGTAAATGGGTGGATTGGATGGATGAATTAAAGAATAAATGATAGGTGGATGATGGACCACTGGGCGAAAGACCTCCGCGATGCAGGTCACCGGCCAGGGCGGATGGATCCAACGCCCACGTGTTCACGACCAGGGCGACCCTCCAGGTGGGAGGACCTTGGCTGTGGTCGGGTTTGGAGAGGGATGGGCTCCGCCAAGCTGTATCAGCCCCAGACACACCACATGATGACAAAGACAACCACTCACTCCATACCGGCTCGGTCGTCGCCCGGGTCACCAAGGACCGCGCCCACCGTTGCACATCAGGACGGAGGTGATAAATGTGTTACTGATGCCAAGAGAGACAAGATCAGAGGAAGAGAAAATTTTGCAACAGGCACATGGAACATCAGAACGTTGCATGCAAAAGAGAAATTAGAAGAGCTTACGCATGAGATGGCAAGATACCGATGGAACATTCTCGGACTTTGTGAGGTAAGATGGACGAACTTTGGGGAAACGTCAACCCATGAAGGGCACAGGCTGTTTTACAGCGGTAGAAACGACAGACATGAACATGGAGTAGGATTTCTTGTCCACAGAGGAATAACATCTTGTGTTATGGGCTGCCGACCAGTCTCGAATCGGATCATCACCATTCGACCTAGAGCAACACCATTCAACATCACTATCGTGCAGGTGTACGCTCCAACCACAGACTACTCAGATGAGGAAATAGAGGCATTTTACAACGAGCTGCAAGAGGTGCTGGATCAAGTACCAAAAAAAGACATCCTAGTCGTGCAGGGAGATTGGGATGCCAAAGTGGGAAGCGACGCAAAGAACGATTGGCATGACGTTTGTGGACAGTACAGCAACACAGATACCAACGACAGAGGCCTGAGACTCCTGGAGTTCGCCAGCTACTACGACCTTATACTGGCAAACACTCTTGGCCCGCACAAGACGTCCAGACGGTGGACCTGGCACCACCCAAATGGACAGCACCACAGTCTAATTGGTTACATCTTAGTAAAGAGGCGCTTTAAGTCCAGCATTAACATCGCAAAGACATGAAGCTTTTCAGGAGCAGACATTGGAAGCGACCACGACTTGCTGATTATGAACTTCCGCCTGAGCCTTAAAAAATCAGCAAGCAGAAAGGTACCAGGCTTAGATTTGACCTTGAAAGATTGAAAGACCCTGAGGTTGATAAGTCCTTCAAAGCGATGATTGGAGGGAAGTTTGCACCGCTTTTAGTTCTGGGTGACGATAAGGGCCTCGACACAGTGACTAACATCTTCAATGAGGCACACCCAACAAAGAAACCATGGGTCACTGCAGAAATTTTGAACATTTGGGATGAGAGAAGGGAACGGAAGAAAAAGAAGGGTACAGCAGATGGAGCAAGAAAGTACAGAGAGGCCAACAACAGGGTCAAGAAGGCCATGAAGAGTGCCAAGGAGGAGTGGATCAAACAGCAATGTGATGCAGTTGAGGAGAACTTCCAGAAGAATAACACCAAGAAAGCATACCAGATAGTTAAAGACCTTACAGCGACCAAACAAGGGCGGGTCAACACCATACAAGACAAGAGCGGGATTTGTTTCACAGAAGAACGCAAAATCATGAAAGGCTGGACTGAGTACTGCTCTGAGCTGTACAACTATGACACCAGAGGAGATCCTAAAGTACTGAACTGTCCTCCGACTACCGAGGAGGACAACTACTCAATTCTTTGAGAAGAGGTGGAGACAGCGGTTTAGTCCCTCAAGAAAGGGAAGTCTGCTGGGGTTGACAACATTCCAGGGGAACTCATCCAGGCAGGAGGAGACGTAATGATCGATGCATTCACAAAGATCTGCAATAAGATCTGGCAGACGGGAGATTGGCCAACTCCATGGACACAGTCCCTAGTGATTACATTGCCCAAGAAAGGCAACCTGCAAATGTGCCAGAACTACCGCACGATCAGCCTCATCAGCCATCCCAGCAAGGTCATGCTGAAAGTTCTGCTGAACAGATTAAAACCTCAGGCAGAGAAAATCATTTCTGAAGAGCAGGCAGGTTTCAGACCAGGTAGGAGCACCACCGAACAGATCTTCAATCTGAGAGTCCTGTGTGAGAAACATCTACAACACCAACAAGATCTGTACCATGTCTTTATAGACTTTAAGAAAGCATTTGACAGAGTCTGGCATGCTGAGCTGTGGGCCACAATAAGAAGCTACAACATCAGCTCCAAGATCATCAAAGTCGTCGAACATCTTTATGACAGAGCGACCAGCGCAGTCCTGTTCAATGGTACCACAAGCGAATGGTTCAGGACAACGGTCGAAGTCAGACAGGGCTGTTTGCTCTCCCCCACACTCTTCAACCTCTTCCTCGAAAGGATAATGACTGATGCCCTAGCAGACCACCAAGGATCAATCAGCATCTGTGGCAGAAAGATCACCAACTTACGTTTTGCTGTTGACATTGATGGATTAGCAGGAAGTGAAGAAGAGCTGACTAGTCTTGTTGAGCACCTGGACAAGACCTCACAGGCGTATGGCATGGAGATCAGTGCCGAGAAGACCAAGGTGATGACGAACAACCCTCGGGGCTTCAAAATGGAAATCAAAGTGAAGGGCCAAAAACTGGAAGCTGTGAACAACTTCAAATACCTGGGATCTATCGTGACTGATGAAGGGTCCAAACCAGAGATACTGTCCAGAATAGCACAAACAACAGCAGTATGGGCAAAGTTGAAGCCAATATGGCGTGACAGAAATATCACTCTCGCGTCGAAGATCAGGCTCATGCGCACGCTGGCCATCTCCGTATTCTTGTATGCATGCGAGTCCTGGACGCGCACATCTGAACTACAGAGACGGATACAAGCTCTGGAAATGAGATGCTACCGCAAGATTCTGAACATCTCATATAAAAACAATGTCACAAATGAGTAAGTCAGCAACAGGATCAGGAGAGCATTTGGACAGTACGAAGACCTGCTCTCAATCGTGAAAAGCAGAAAGCTGAAGTGGTACGGTCACGTGTCAAGAGGCAGTGGGCTGGCCAAGACCATCCTGCAAGGTACCGTAGCAGGTGGGAGAAGGAGAGGCAGGCAGAGAAAGAGGTGGGAAGACAACATCAAAGAGTGGACAGGCTTGACCTTTGCTGACTCACAGCGAGCCCCAGAGGATAGAGATCGATGGAGGAAGATTGTCCGAAAGTCATCAGTGGTGCCTCAACTGACCTGAACTGGATGAAGGAATTCTTTAAATGTACCATGCATAATTAATTAAACCAAGATTTTAACGATTGGGTGAATACTAAGGACTACACATAAAGGGGAGCCCGTAACAAGAGACTTCATAGACACGTCTATGTCCGTAGATTCCTAGCCTCTCTCTCTCTCTCTCTCTCTCTCTCTCTCTCACACACACACACACACACACACACACACACACACACACACACCACCTTCCCCCATCCTTCTGACGTAATCCTATCTCTCAGCCTCTCAAAGGCAATCCACAGATGTCCTCCCTGCCCCGCACCTTGAGGATGAAGTTGTCCTCGGGCTGGAGCTTCTGGTCGAGGGTGGCCTTCTTGACCTGCTTCTCAAAGTCCAGGTCGCGCTTCCTGGGCACGTCCAGAGCAGGGAAGAGATCCCCGATGAGTCCCATGAAGACAGGCATGTCGTCCAGGACGATCTTGGGCACGTTGAAGTCCCGCAAGGCTCGCATCAGCACCTGCAAGGAGGCGGGTACAGAAGCTGAAGTTGTGTGCGACAAATGGATTTGGACATAGGGTACGCAGCTTACTGCCGTCATCTCCCGAAAGCTCAATGACCAAGGGATCCAGCTGAAGAGGGATGGGGGTGGGGGTGGGGGTGGGGGTGGAGGTGGGGAGTGCTGGTGGGGGGTGGGGGTGGGGGTGGGGGTGCGGGTGGGGAGTGGGGGTGGGGTCTCCAGCGGCATCAGGCGTGTGTGTATTACTGCCTTGATCTCCCGCCTCGCTTTTAACCAGGCGTGGACTCTGGGAATAGAGAGAGGTACTGGTACCTGTTATATCAAAGTGCTCGTGGGGGAAAAGTCAACAGGGGGCTTTTGGTATCTCCCACTGAACTTTGTCAGAAATATACGTCAATATGGAATTGATCAGACGAATCGATTTACAGATGAATTGACTTGGTACATTCATGAGCAATAACGTAATTATATGCTGATTTCGTCGCATTTATTTTTGTCATCAATTGTTTCCTGCTATTCAACTTACTTTTTACCTCAGGAAATCCATCGGAAATGTCAAAGCCAAACAATTCGTTTCTCTTTCTTACACATTTTCTGTAAGAGCTACTCATATTAACGTGCTGCCAAGACAAATTATTTAGCAACAGGTATCCCAGAATTAGATATCTAATGAACTGCTTTTTAGCAAGGTAGAGTTTGCCCGAACAACTTATGAAGTATTTTGAGTTTTCTTGTTTGTGCCTTACCTGGTCCTCAGGCCGGCCTCTGTCCCCTCTCTTGAGGGCTCCGGCCACCACCAGCACGGACTTGATGGCGCGAAGACCCCAGTCGTAGTGGTCCTGGAAGCAACAGAGAATACAGTCAGGACTAACTCTTTCGCTACACGAATTTACGTGTCCCTAAGCCATGTAAGGCTGTACCCAGTCGTAGTGGTCCAGGAAGCAATAAAGAATACAGCCAAGATTACTTCTTTCGCTACAAGAGTGTACGTGACCCTGACTAAGCTTTGTAAGGCCGTACCCAAATGTTAAGGAAAGGTGAATGATTTTACAACAATCAACGAACAGATGTTTAACTGCACCGTGTTGTCCCTTTTAGAGGAATGAAGTTGCTGCGCCTCTTAAAGATACGCTGTCAAAGAATATTTGATGGAATGATTTGTCTGGAAGTCATTAACATATGAACATTCTTTCTGCTACACAAGTGTTAAAACGTACGCTCTTGTACACGTGGTAGTGCAAATCCCTCTATTCCTACGTGGTCACGTTCCCAAGTTAATGACAAAGACAAGCTAATCCGAACAAAGACTCATTGGTACGATTAGTATCTACCAAGTGTAGAGGATGCCCACCTGTTTGGAGAGGAGTTCACGGCACAGAGTGTACAGCGTGATGAACTTGCGGGCCAGCAGTCGGGCATCGAGGAAACCCTCGGCCACCAACATGATTTCGCAAATCAGCTCGAAGTCGGGCACCACCATGGCGCATGGCCTGTCGGGAACAGTCACGTGGTCAGCTGATGCAAAATACAGACTGCCGTACTGAGGAAAAGCTAGATGTCTCGATTTCGTAGTGTGAAGGCCTTTAACATGTCAAAGCTTCAGCTAGTCTTTCTTTTGGGGTCCAGAATATCCAAGAAAGGCAGCTGATGTCAACAGTCGCTATAATTCTATTTGCACACAGTGACATCACTTAACAAGCAATATCAGAGACATCGAGGCAAATTACATTAAAATACTTTAAATGTTATATGCTCTGTTTATAATTAGACACACTTTTCATTTCTTTCTTTTTAAATTTTCATTTCTGTTTATTAAAAAGGCTTTAGCAATTATTCCATCTTTTCAAACAAGAAGGTCTATACCCCATCAAGTTCGTCTTCAAGCAAAACACCTTGGATCAAAACACGACTCCCATTAGACAGGCGGGGGTTAGCTATCCAAAAACCTTGTCCAAGCCAAGACGCGTCCTACCTGAAGAGAGCCTTGAGGTTCTCAGGCAGCTCGGTGCGGCCAGCGTAGCCAGGGTTCATGGTGATGAAGATGCCCACGCACGGGTCTAGGGAGATAATCTCGCCGAGGAAGTTGAAGCGCTTCTTCTTCTCACGGATGGCGTCCTGGATGGACTTGACCTGGACAGCCACCACAGACAGCACCTCCACGGAGATGCGGTTGAACTCGTCGAAGCAACCCCAAGCTCCGGACTGAGCCAAGCCTTTGTAGATGTTGCCAATGGACTGTGGGGAACGAGAAGAAGAGGGGAAAAGTTAGTGGTGGCGTGGTTGTAGAAAAGTAGTGTGTGCGTGTGTATTTTAATGTGTGTGTGTGTGTGTGTGTGTGTGTGTGTTTGTGTGTTTTAGTGTGTGTGTGTGTATGTATGTGTGTGTATGTGTGTGCGTTTATTGCGTGTGTATATATGTTTGTATTTTTGTGTGTGTGTGTGTGTGTGTGTGTGTAGCGTACGTGTGTGCATTTTTGTGTGCGTATATTGGTGAAAGAGTGTGTGTATGTATAGTGGCATGTGTGTGTTTCTGTGCATATGTGCGTGTGTCCTTTTTCAGTTGCTGAATTACATGAGAATCGACCCGTCAGAAGTAAATATCAGGATACTCCATAGAAAACAAAGTTTGGATGGTAAATTTGGAAAGATAATAACATATTGGTAACTACGCCTCCAAAAAGCAGCTGTAATTTCAGTACATCGTTTCTAAATGCACAGAGATACTGACGTAAGCAATATGGGCGACCACCTCTCCGCAGCCCCATGGTCTCCCAGAAATCTTATGACATCTGTCCTTTCACTAATGTCACTGTCACCATAGCGCTACGCTAATGACACACATACACATTTGCATGAAAACAGCACCATCATACTATCAATTACTATTCACCCAAATTAGCACGGTCAAATCGATCTCGCCAACTCGAGGTTTAACACGGAGTCATGAGACATCAATGCCAAAGAGAAGTCAGTTGCGCACCTTGTAGTCCATTTGTTCCGAGCAGTTGAACACGTACACCATGATGCCCAGAGCCCTGCCCAAGTCCTTCGTGGTCTCTGTCTTCCCCGTGCCAGCTGGACCGGCAGGGGCGCCACTCATGATCAAGTGGAGAGACTGGGTCAAGGTGATGTAACATCTGCAGGGAAAAAGGTCAGCAGGAATCATAAATTGGTTTAAATTATTTTTTTAAGAGCAGAGATAAGAGGGGAGAGTGAGTGAGAGAGAGAGAGAGAGAGACAGAGAGACAGAGAGAGAGACAGAGAGAGAGACAGAGAGAGAGACAGAGAGAGACAGAGAGAGAGAGACAGAGAGAGAGACAGAGAGAGAGAGAGAGTTACAAAGACAGAGAGACAGAGAGACAGTGGTTGAGAGGTTAGAGAGAGAGAGAGAGAGAGAGAGACAGAGAGAGAGACAGAGAGACACACAGAGAGAGAGAGAGACAGAGAGTGAGAGAGAGAGAGAGAGAGAGAGAGAGAGAGAGAGAGAGAGAGAGGTGGGGGGAGGGGGGAGAGGAGGGGGGACGGTAGAGGAGGAGCACAATAATCAGAGATATTTAAAGACGAGTTATCACTCACTGACGAATGGTCATGTTACGCAGTTCGACTTGGCTCGTTTTCTTAAAGTAATAAGTCTAGAGGAAAAAAAAAAAAACACACACACACAGCCGAACTGGCAACACTATCTCACACAGTCAATCCATCAAACGATAGAACACGATAGAAAGACGGTGAGGACAAATGTCAAATACAAATCACTTTAATTTGTTTCAATATCACTGGAAAAGATATGGGCCCGTATTCACAACGGCGATTTATCTTTTTAACACTCGATTTATCCCCTAGCCCCGCGTTATCTTGATCGGTTAGATAAGGTACGCTCGTCAGAGGATCCTAGGTTGCGCTTTGCTATATATACTGGTTTCCAGCCAAGGGAGAGCGGAACAGGCAGTTGGAATCGTCTGAGTTTAGAGATAAATCGGAGTTAAAATAAATCGCCGATAAATCGCCGTTGTGAATACGGGCCATGGATAATTAAAGGTTAATAATGATAATCAGGAAATAATGATAATTCAATTCAATCTCTAACCCAGAATAAGTATGGCTCGCCAACCAAAATTAATGAACTTATCTTCTATGTAGACCGCTTGCGTCGACAAGTTGAAAGTTAATCCCAAAACGAGGTAGCCGTGATCTGTCAACACACTAAGTGGAAAGAGGGGAAGGGGGGGGGGGAGGGGAGCACAGGGCAACCGGTGCACCGGCAAACCAAACGAATTATGGGGGTGGTAGCACAGGGGAAACAGGAGGTCGACCAGAGCACCAACGATGAAACTTGAGTCTGGCTCCCTCGTAGTGCGGACACGTAGAGACGCGTTCCCTCGCTATACAGACACGTGGAGGCGCCGACGACTGGAGACGGAGGTAAAGCTGGCGAGCAGACAGCTCGACTCGACCTTTAGAGGCTGGCGCTTGCACCCTTGGAGGCGGAGAAAACGCTGGTACTTCAAACGGGGGCGAATGGAGTGACTCTTCGTATCTCAGATGGTGGCGAGCTGAGAGACGTCCAGCCCTTCACACGCTGGACAGCAGAGAGACGTCCGGCACTTCAGTGGAGAGAGAGAGAGCGAGCGCCTCGTCACACGTGGTGGCTCACTTGACGGTGGTTGAATCGCGCTTCAATCGGCAAGGTAGCCTGACCTTTTGCTCTTGGACAACAACAGGGCAGATGCTGGATAAACTTGCCTTTATGCCCTATAACTTCATGCCCTGGTTAGCATGTAGACTTGAACCTTCGCCCTGGGGGACATTAGGGTAGACGCTGGATAAACAGT
Source organism: Theodoxus fluviatilis (assembly GCA_034096865.1). Taxonomy (NCBI): domain Eukaryota; kingdom Metazoa; phylum Mollusca; class Gastropoda; order Cycloneritida; family Neritidae; genus Theodoxus; species Theodoxus fluviatilis. Next base: position 14,646 of record JAWQFJ010016707.1, on the reverse strand, counting down.
GATTTGAACTTGACCCAAGGGGCGGGCGTCTTCGCTCCTCGTTAACGGGGGGGGGGGGGGGGGGGGGGGGGGGAGTGACGTGGAGGTGTGGTCTTCACTAATTGATGGGACGTCCCGCCCAGCCCATGTGGAGGGCGGGGATTTTATAGTTTATGCGCGGACGCCTGCGATATGTATGTATGTATTTTATTTTTTTCTGCGCCATTATCACGATAAACATGCTCATGGCGCGACAAGACGAAATAAAAAAGTTTTGAGGCCAGTTATAAATGCGGCCAAGGATGGACTAACCCTTAGACTCTCAGGAAGTTGGTTCCAGAGTCTCGGTTCAACAACGCTGAAGGAGCGGTCACCGAAGCTTCGTAACCTTGTTTGTGGGACAATCAATAGTCTTCTTTTTGAGGAACGGAGATTCCTTGTGGGGTTGTGAGGTCTAAGGAGTTCTCCGAGGTAGGTTGGGGCTTCACCAGTTTCACACTTAAACACGATGGAGAGGGTCTTAAATTCCACCCGTTGGCGAACTGGAAGCCAATGAAGGTCACTGAGCACAGGGGTTATGCGAGCCCACCTCGGCAGTCGCTTCACTACCCTAGCTGCAGAATTCTGTGCTCTCTCGTCCAATGAGAACACTCGGGCCACGCCCTTCTCCTCACACTGTCCAATCACACGTCCCCTATATAAATGAGTAGTTATCCACCGGAAAGGCTTCAGTCAAGTTTTAACAACGCAGCCAATCGCATGTCTCTGCTCCGCTTGCTAGTTCAGAATATTCACAAAGTCTATCATTGGTTGGCGATGAAATGCATGGATGGCGCTTCACCGGCTGATCAGCCTCCAAGCCACGCGAGGCTATTAAACACAAAATCACTAGAAAAGTTCACAGCAAACTCAAGGAAAGTCATAGTGTTTATAGTCATTTGCCTCTTACGAATCGTGCAGAGAGAGACATAGTGGATTGACTCCTAACTCTCACACACAGTGAAGCTATTCGGTTGTGGCGAGCCATAACAACACTCTAACGTTGTTATTTTTAGAACGGTTGGCGGCCGCGCTAATTTACACGACACCTCAGGTTAGTAAACACAATAAATTCACGTGGAGAAGGGGTGGGGGGTGGGCCGGGGGGTGGGGGGGTGGCGTTGATCTCGTCACAGGGCACATAAACAGTTACAGACATCAATAAAACGACCCCATCAGCCAGAAAGGTAGACATTGTTCATTTACAGTTTACAGCTGTATAAAACCCCTTACCACATGTACGTTCTAAATCGCTAACATCTACCAAAACTTTTTAAAAAGTCAATAGAGATGGGACCGCCCAATTAACTCTCGCATCGCTCCACCCACAGCTAAATCTGAGACAGTTTTAGCGAGGAATTAAAAACTGTTGAAAGCTGCAGTCGTTACCTGTTTTCTCTGAGGATCACCGAAGGTCCGACACCCCCCACCCCCCCACCACCAACCCCCTCCATGCAGACTTAAAAAAAAACACAGCGGTGTTCTTCTCCCGGAAGCGTAAGCATGGTTAATATCTTGATACAAGTCCGCTTGTCAACAACAACAACAGCAACAAACAACAGCAACAATAAAAGATTGCCTGTTACGCCACGTGGAAACTGCGCGCGATGTTGACAAGTGCACGCACGCCGATTGGCTGGCGATGCGCGGGGTGGGCGGTGCTGCCAGAGGTTAATTCAAGAGCTACCCAGTCTCCAGTCATTCCTGCACAGCCTACCTGTCTGTGAGGGGCGTGATGACTAGTCGAGGGGTGTTGCCCAGGTACTCGTGTGAGTAGCGGAACTGGGCGTCGCAGATGTTGGCAAAGCAGTCTTCCTCGTTGTCGTCCCAGCGGTGGCGGAGCTGTGACAGCCAGGCGAAGGCCTGGGCACTGTCCACCTTCCCTTGGATCAGTTTGCTCACCACGTCTCGGGCATGCACATCGATGGTACAGATGGTCATGATCTTCTGGCGGTCGCCCCTGGACAGGTCTCCCAGCAACATAACGATTAGAGCGTTGAGCTGGTTCACCTGCAAAGGTAGGAGGAGGAGGAGGAGAGAAAACAATCAGTCAGAGGTGAGGAGCGAGTTGTTACTGAGCATTGTCGGGGTGTTGGTGGAAATAACGTCCCAACTTATGAATTCTGATTGCCCTGTTCCATTATGGTGCACATCATCTCGGTCGCAAATTTCTCAGTGCTTATGCACCCCGGTTAAAAAAGGCGATCGTTTTCCTGTCTCGTCTTTCAATAGAAGTCTTTCTCGGTTTTCTCGAACACTTCGTCCACTTCACCCAAGTCCCGAATGCCCACTGCAAAACCCTGGCAAGAAGCGTTGACTCGCTTATGTATTTCCTCACGCCTCGAATCAAAATGAGCTCATCCAACACGTTTACCCAGTTCAACTCAAGCTCAACTGCTTCTAATGTAGTGCTTGAGGGCAAATTAAAGTTTTTTACCACAGATCCCTCACCGCGAACAAATTATTTCGCCGCACAACTGCCTTATATTGGAGTTTTGTCTAAGGTCCTCATCAATCCTCCTGCTTTGCACAGCAGCCCGACACCCCAAATATCCCAGTCTGACACTCATCCGGGCTCTCGTCAACGCATCGTTGTGTGTATGTGTGTGTGTGTATGTGTGAGAGTGTGTGTGTGTATTTGTGTGTGTATATGTGTGCGTGCTTGCGTGCGTGTGTGTGTGTGCGTGCGTGTGATTGTGTTTGTGTTTGTGTGTGTGTGTGTATGTGTGTGTGTGTGTGTGTGTGTGTGTGTAATATGATTCACTCGAAAAAAAGTATTCCTTTTTATTCCACACCCCAAACATCTGACGTCAAACTTCATCCGGGTCCATCTCCACCCACCTGCTTTTTGAAGTAGTCCTTCAGGGCGTTTTCGAAGCCTTCCTCCAGGCGGGCGAAGGCGGCGTTGACCTCTGTGGTCCACCAGATCTGGGTGCCGCACAGCGCCACCTGGGCGGGGTAGTCAAAGAGCCACTGGTCACGTGGCTTCTCTTCGTAGCCGGACACTGCTTCCGTCATCTCGTGGCGCACAGTGCTGCACTGCGTCTGCAGCAGGCGCATGAGCCAGGATTCCACCTGGGGGAGAGAAGAGGAACCCAAGGTTGAGGTACAAGGTGCAGTGCTGTGTTGTGAAATTCAGCTATGTCAGGGACTTCAGCTCAATGGCTTATCAACCCTTTCGATACTTTTAAAGGAGAAACAAGGAAACTTTCAATACGCCTGATGGGGGCGAAGACTAAATGCGCATTCCTTCAGAGGAGTGCCAGACTTTATGGGGAAAGCGACAGAGTAAAGTGTATTGGCACACACTGCTCGTTTCAAAACGCTGCGGTTGTAGACACTGGCTTCATGAACGTAACACCCTCTTCACCTCTTGGTCGCGCCTTGCCGAGGAAAATAATTTTACAGGTTTCTCCAACGGTGACAGCATGGACATTTCTAAGTGTCACTAGTGTTCTAAGTGAAATCCCCATGATACAAAAGAAGCCATTTCTTAGTGAGGAAAGGAGAAGTTAAGACGTAACCCGCTTCCCCTTCCTTCCTCGATCCCCCATGCACCTTAACTACGTGACTTCCACGAGCCACTTGAAACCCACCTGTCCATTGAGATCACAGGGCTTGTCCAGGTCCACGTATTCTCCGTCCTTGCTGTACATTCCTGTTGCAAGCTTCTCGGGTTCGCCGTTTGCGTCCAGTTTGAACTTGAGTTTGGCCATGCTGTCGAACAGCTTGGTGAGGTGACGTGATACCTGCGCGCAAAGGACGGGCAAATTAAGTACATTTCACAACTTTCATATAATTAATCTTTAAAATGATTTCTGCGGCGATAGAGCTCTTGGATTAAAAACCAATTCAGAACGAAGTGTAAGATTTAGTTTTCGGGGGGGTCGTAAGGGCACTTTGTCATGAATCTTGCGACTTCTGCAAATATGTAAATGTTTACCCACATTTTGAAACAGTAGAATTTCGGCTGATGAGGACCATGTTTAAATTTAAAAAAGACATCCCCACATCATCAAAAGGGAGGGTCGTTATCCTGTAGAAATATTCTGGCATTACACAAGCAAATCTTCAAATAGTTCATGCCAATCCCAACAACGGGCATGTTGTAACCGTCAGAGATTTCTTCTGGACAGAAGAGGGAATCCACGCAAAATGTCTATAGATGCACGCAACAGGAGAGTCGTGGCCACCAGAGATGGCCTCTGCTTCGACAGTCTTGCAAAGCCAAGATCAAAGCGAAGCAAAGCGGTGAGAGCACTTACGACGGGCGGGTTGTTGCCGTTGGAGAGGATGTCCAGCAGATCTGCGGAGGAGACAAAGTAGAAGCGGGGGAACGCCAGGCGTTTGGTCTCCAAGTACTCAGCCAGTGCCTTCTCGCACAGAGACAGCTGCCCCTGGAGGGCTTCCAGACGCTCGTACAGGTTGGGTTGGTTGGTGGACTCCACCACGTTCTTGGACTTCTCCACCTCGCCCACAATCTCCTGCAGAGCAATATAGCACGGACATGATGAATGAATGAATGAATGAATGAATGAATGAATGAATGAATGAATGAATGAATGAATGAATGAATGAATGAATGAATGAATGTTTATAGCTTAAGGGCCTATCCGCCTTATTTAGATATGTAAGGCCTCAAAATTTGTTTACAAAAGTAATAATATACAACTTTAAAAAGGATGTACATGTTTGTAACACACACACACACACACACACACACACACACATATATATATATATATATATATATATATATATATATATATATATATATATATACACATACATGTAGCTCTACTCAATTCTTTACATGTAAACATACAAATGAGTAAATTTACAATCATGGTTGACAAATGTCACACATTAAATAATTGATATAACAAGAAGGGCAAATCCCGTACGACTCACATGATTGACCTTGACCTTTACATGACCTTGACTTTCAGGTGACCTTCGAGATTAAGGTCAAACAACTAAACCTAGCAATGGCATCATACACTAAGAAATGCTTTACACATTTTTCTTGGACTCAGAAATTAAGCCGGTAATCAATAATTCTTCACGTCATGTAAAGTTGGAAACTGATAGAGGTGACAAAGCCGTTTGATCATCTCTCCTACATTGTCCATTTCTACCTTGACTCGTTTTCCCTGTCACCACAATGGCTTCTGCAGAGGAACCTACTTTGAAATCGTTGTCGATTCCATCAAAGCGCTTGGAGTCCTCAGGCAGCTGGTTACGAATGTCCTCTGATCCGATGAAGATGGATTCCAGATGGGACCAGGTGCGCTGCACCTCCAGGTAGATGGAGATGACCTGGTCGGCAGTCGACAACTTCTTCTGCCACGTCGACACCTCCACGAGGAAGTGTGCGATGAACTTGGATGTCATCATGTTCTGGAGTTGCACCTGTAGCCAAGAAAGGGAGAAGTTTCAATCCGCGTAGAATAGCAATCACGAGCTGGAAAAAAAGCATCGAATAGAACATGTATTCCTCTCTGTCAGTATGCCTGTCGACGTGTGTGTGTGTGTGTGTGTGTGTGTGTGTGTGCATGCTTGCGTGCGTGTGTGTGTGTGCATGCGTGCGGGCGTGTATTTGTGTATGTGTGTTCGCGCGTATGTATGTGTGCGTGCGTGTGTGCGTATATTTGTGTATGTGTGTGTTCGTGCGTGTGTGTGTGTGTGTGTGTGTGTTCGTGTGTGCGTTCGTGTGTGTGTGTGTGTGTGTGTGTGTGTGTGTGTGTGTGTGTGTGTGTGCGTGTGTGAATGTGTGTGTGTGTGAATGTGTGTGTGTGTGTGTGCGTGCGTCCGCGCGCGCGCGTGTGTGTATCTCTGTCTCCCTCCTTCCCCACCCACCTGGTTGTCTTCCAGAGTCTCGATGAGCTCCTCGCTGGCCTTGATGATGGTCATGCCGGTGCGCGGGTGTTTTTCGTGCTCTAACTCCATGTTGGCCCAAGTCACGTCCAGTTCTCGCAGCACCTTTTCCATGCTCATTTCCTTGACGGCCTTGTCCACAATGTTTCGCACCTCGTCCTCGAAGTTGTGCAGGTTGAGGGACAGCAGGTCAGCCAGGGTGGTGCTGTCGTCCATCACGAATCGCACCTGAGGGCAAGGGTCAAAGGTGACTAACGGCAAAAACTAATTTTCAGAGCAGAGAGTTTGAAAGAAAAGCTGAATGGAAGAAACATGTCGAGGATGGTGGTTTTTGCTTACAAAGAGCTTGTGGTACGGCATGGTAAATTGGGCGAGTAAAAACTCGTGGAGCATTTTGTTGTTGCTCTTGTTGCTGTGTCAAATACTCGACAGATGTTTTGCAAGTCATTGATTCGGTTTCGCTTCCTGTGTCTTTCCCTTGACTCGTCCCAGCAGTTCAAACTTTCTGCGACATTTCTAGTGACCATGGACAAAACATAGAGAATCCGATGTGCACGTTTCGTTGCTCCCCATCTGTTTAAGCCTACGCATAATATATACTAAAAGGATCATGCTCGAAATCCTCCCATGCCACATTATATGTCTCTCATACTCCGAATTTTTCTACTACAGTACACTACAATGCGACCAGGAACACGAAAGAGTAGCTGCAAATTGTTCAAACAATGTTTTTACACGAAAATGAGAGAGGGAAACAGACACTTCTGTGGGTCAGAAATGGAATCTAATAGGAGGATCAACGTGAATATGTCGTTTCAGATACCCTTATTGTAGAGTAAAGAAACAGTACTAAGTCGGTGACAGCCAAATGCTTAAGGCTCACTGAACAAGTAAGGCTAAAAGAAAAAATTGCTTTGGTTACGGTAACGTGGCCAGAAAAAAAATAGGACCGGTAGGTCGGCCTGAACTTTTTCGTGCGTTAATAATGTTTCTTCTAATAGAAGAGGCCAGATTGTACACAAACAAAAATTTCTCTTTCGCTGAAAAAAACAACTAATTTTTAATATCTTGAATAGCATATCCCCCGAGTGCTCATTGGCCAGGACAAACGGGACAACACAGAACTCGTTGATTATCGTCGATTTCTTCCTCTACAGACACACACACACACACACACACACACACACACACACACACACACACACACAAACACACACACACACACACTCACACACACACACACACACACACACACACACACACACACACACACACGGCTTGTTCAGGAGTACAAAGCGCTGCATGAGCGCTTCACGTTGGCAATTGAGCGCTCTTCGCCTCTCGTGAACACCTACAGATTTAGTGAAGCGCTTCACTTGTTAAAAGGGAGGTAAATCTTCTGCGTCCCATGTTGTGTTGCTAGACGCTAAGAAAGTGTTTTCTTCGCCGCAGACATCCTTTATGCACGTTTAAATGTATTCTGCATGAATAAAGTCCACTACTGTGTCATCCTTACTTGCCATTACTCGCGCATACAGAGCGCTTGGGGCAAATAAAGCCCGTTCAAGTCCCAAAATGATGTTTCTGAGGGTTATTTTACGCATCGACGGTCAGTGCGGGATCGAAGACGCCATTTTGAAAATCGTGTGAATCACCTCGGATCGGTGAATAATGAGTGAATAATGCCCCAAAATTGCTGTTCAGGAGTGAAACACGTGCAGCGCTGTGCAGCGCTTCACAGCGCTGCGCCTCCTGAACAAGCCTATACTCTCTCTCTCTCTTTCTCTCTCTCTCTCTTTCTCTCTCTCTCTCTTTCTCTCTCTCTCTCTCTCTCTCTCTTTCTCTCTCTCTTTCTCTCTCTCTCTCTCTCTCTCTCTCTGTATAATAAAAAAGTTTAGGGTCAGCAGAAAAAAGTGCGGGCTTGTTGCCGTAACCACAACTTTTTTTTCTTTGGCCTTTTGGAGTGACGACATGAAGGGGCTGGGGCGCGTTGCTTAGCCTACCTAGTTGGCAAATAATAGGCCGGTGTCAACATGGGTCAAACATTTGGCTGCCTTTACCTCTGCTTTCATCATGTTGATGTCGGCCTACTCCTCTCGCAATCTTGCAAGGTTCCTAGCGTAAGCAACGCACTCCAGGCTGGTTTGCTCGGGCCCCAGACATCGAAACAGATTCATCAAGGAAGCCTTGACAGAGGGTGACGATGCCAGGACGGGCACACTCACCTTGGTGGCGGCCATGAGTTGCTGCCAGTGGCGGTCTCGGATGGCAGGATTCTGTAGCTCGCTCACAGCGCGCAGCGAGGTCAGCATGTTCTTGACGGTGTTCTCCAGACCCGTGTACGTGTCCCAGGCTCGCATCTCCTTGTCGAGGGCTGCAGTCACACAAGAAGCAGAAAGCCATGTTACAGGGAGCCGCAGGGCTAGCTTCACATTATTATATCAAGATTTTGACTTGATTGTGTCATGGTTTTACATCCGTCTTCCTCGCCTTCAGATGGCCAGTTTCACTGTCGTTCATTTCTGACCATTACACGAAATCGTGTTGCATAAGGCTTCTAAATCTCTTTAAAGTTTTGCTTAAGTTTTTTTGTGTAAGTCATTTCCAGTCCGACAGTTTGTTTTTCTGATAAAAAGTGCCAAAATGATAGAATGCAAAAGCAGAAATGGAGCTTCCGCACTCTAAATTTGTTGAAAACGACACAATTTTTCATATTCACAGTGTGGCGATGGATGGATGGAGTTTAAGGGCCTATCAGCCTTGTAGGCTATATAAGGCCACAACATTAAGAAACACCCATATTTAACAAAGAATCAAAACTCTTCTCGACAGTGAGTTCTTATACAGTCCATCTAATTAGTGACATAAAATCAATTAAATCGAGTCCGACTGCCCACCAGTCAGCAAAGGCTGTGTAGAGCCTTTAAACATGAAGACTCATAAAGGGCGATAGGGCAAAATTTCACACCTCAATTTCCTTGTCACTGACAAAACACTAAAGGATAAATGGATGATTAAAAATGTGCAATTAAAGGAATACCTCAGAAGAGGTACGTGGAGAAATATCGAAAACAATTCAGACATAGTACGACTCATAAACGAGAATAATACTCAGAATCTATCAAAAAGTTTATCACAGCTAAAGGATCTTAAAAAAGTCAGACAGACTGCTCGACCCACTCCGTAGATGAGCAAGTCGAGGGCACTCCACCAGAACGTGCCGCATGGTAAGCCTGCACTGGCAGGTGCAGCACTCCGGTGGAGACTCCGACCGCAACAAAAAGGAGTGGGTCAGAACAGAATGGCAGAGCACAACTTCCTCTCTTCTCGTGAGCGATGTGGGGGAGAGTCGCTCACCCCACACGGAAGATACTTCGTGAAGTTTGTTATGTGCCCTGCCGTCCCTGTCGGCCTGACACAGATAAGAAATGTAGTTAGTAACACGAGGCACCAGGTTGCCAGCCGGGATCCTGCCCAGGGACATGGGAAGGGAGAGAGCAGACTTGGCAGCCTGATCTGCTCTCTCGTTCCCCGGGATACCCATATGGCTAGGAACCGAGCAGAAGGCGACCGCAGCACCCCCACACTGTAGTCGACACAGATGAACGAATATACCAAACAAATAAGGATGGGAAATCTCCCTACCCCGCAGAGCATGTAAGGCCGATAGCGAGTCAGAGACATCAAGGGCTCGTGGCAGTCTCGCAAGAGCAATCTGGACTCCGCCAAGAGCGGCCTCAAGTGCACTAAGCTCCGCGGAGTAGATCGAAGTCCCATCCGGTGTGGCGAGATCTCCCACCCCCTCTCTCTTTTCACGTGAATGTATTGTATTTACTAACCCGTGTTATGTGAGTTAGCGTGGCTGCCGTCTGTTCTAAAATAGTAACGTTATAGTAGTGTTGCTGTGGCTTAATGGTCTTGCATAGCCTAGAGAAATTGTCCAATCATCACAAGACTTAATCCAAGCTAATGCAGAGCGGAATAGGAGACGTGTGATTGGCCGCCTTTCCGAACGCTTGACTGAGGACATCATGTGATTAACTTCGCTTTTATACGGGAACCATGTGATTGGACAGTAGGGTGAATTGGGCAAAGAACGAGTGTTTTATTGGATGATGGACCACTGGAATTATTGGTTGTTGTATAAAGGCTCCGCCCTGCGAGCGGCATGGGATGCAATTCAACAACCACCCACGAGTAAGCCCCAAGTGCGATACAGCGCCCGCTCTCTCTCCAACTGGGGCTCGCAATACAACCTTTCCACGAGTATGCCTCCATGTGAGATAACAGCGCCCGCTCATTGCCCTCTGCCCTCGAATGCCAGACATCACTCTGCTCGTCACCACAAAGTGCTTGACGTCTGAGTTAACTCGCCGCTGTCCGAGATACGAATTATCTCTCGTCATTCGCCCCTTTTGAAGAGCGAGTATTCCTCGGGCCTCTACGAGCTTGCATGTCCCGCCTTTTGTCCCAGTTTGAGGAACGAGTTTTCTTCCATCTCCACTCAACAGCATAGCCACGTGGCTGCAGGGCAAGGGAGCACGACTCCACGTGTCAGCAAGACAACGAGACAGCCAGGAACAAGTTTCGTCATTTGAGCTCTCGTTGACCTCCTGTTTTTTCTGTGCTACTACCCCCCTCCCCTCTCTCCCTCATCTACATTTACTAGTGCCGCTGCAACTGTCGTCCCGAAGGTAGGATACCTTTGTGAAAGCAAACTTACTGTGAAACTGAGTTGGCCACTCGTTTTTCAGAAACCACATGTTTCGTCAGACAGTCTAGGAATTCAGTTAAGTACTTTTTAATGGTTAACTCTATCCTTAGTGAAGATTCAATCGAATTATCATTTCTCCAATATCATTACTAACCTTTAATTATTCATTTTCTTTCATTGTTATCCAAACAAATTAAAGTGATTTAATTTTGACCTAATCCTCACTGTTCATTCTGTCTTGTTCCATCGTTTTGATAGAAAGACTGTGAGATAGTGTTGCCAGTTCGGCTGTGTGTGTGTGTTTCCCCTAGACTTATTACTTAAAGAAAATGAGATAGTCGAGCTGTGTAACACACAGCTTCCAGTACTGCAGACACGCTCTTGATTTCTGTCTTTCAAAATTGATTTCATCCTACTAGTATCGATATTTCAATTAGTAAAAGTGTTGTCCATAACGACAGATAGCGCAATGCTGCAGCACTCCTTACCCCTGATGTCCTTGGCGAACTTTTTGCAATCCAGATCCATTTGTTCTACATTGATGGACTTCCATGGAGTGGTCTTCCAGTCATCAATACTGGTGCGAACAATCATGACGTAGTCCCACAGTTGTTTGAGCAGTTTAATCTCCTTTCGACAGGCCTTCAGCTGTTTGAAGTCTGGCATGTTGACCTCGAAGAGTTGGGCGGACTCCAGAAGGTTGTTCATTTCCCTCTCCATCTTACAGATAGCTTCTTGTTCCTACAGACAGACAACCAAAAGACCGTGACAGTAATGTCGATTACTCCTGCAACAACCTCAGGCATTTCCTATGTCAAGTCTGTGCAGCGACCTCTGGATGTCATGGATGGCAGAGTAGGTTATAAAGATATCTAAGTGGCTATAGACGATTATTTATCACGATCATTTTAAAGAATGTGAAATAATTGTTTAGGATAGACTGACATTTCCTTACGTCGCTAAATATATGAAACAACGTGTTTTCCTTCCTCTCTAAACATCTGCCTTTACGCTGACATTCAGTGTGAATGCTTCTCTTTGGATCTTGCACAGGCAAAATGCCCAAAGTTACTCTCCAGGTTCCAACAACAACTACGACGACCACGACCACGACAACAACATGTGCTCCATTACATCAAATCTGCCGCCTTTTATCTAAATCGAGAATCGTCATAGAAAAATTCTTACCACATCGAGTCTGTGGTAAGGGTCCTCGCAGTCATATCTGTATGGCGGGATCTTCTTGAACTCCTCACGGAACTTGTGCTGGTTGACGTCAAAGGTTGCTGTCTTGCGACGGATGGTGGCCACCTCGTTGGCTTGCAGTGGTGCCACCTGTTGCTTGACGGTGATTGCAATCTTCTTTGTGTTGTTCCACTGTTCTGGCAGTTCCTGCAACGGTCAGAAGAGGGATTTGTGAAATCTGGGCTCAAGCAGGCATGGTCGAACCATGTGGTACATGTCAGAGTGTGGCAGTGAAAATGGCTAACAGACAATTGCGGCCCATGGTCCAAAGCAGGGTAAACTTTTTATCAAACATGACATTCACAGGATAGTTTTAAAACAATATGTTCAGACTGGTTCATGAACAACTGTGATATCACTTGTGATAAATTAGTGTGTAGCATGGTGCAAAGCGTTTATGATGTAGCAATGTGTGCAAAACCCCCCACCCCCACCCTCTACCCCACCCCCCAAAAAAAAACACCTAGAGATCAGAGAAATGGAAACTGCGTGTATCTGCTCAACCATGTGCGGCGGCCTTAAAGCCATACATCCCTCAAAAGGGAGACAGACGCCCTACCTGAAGTTGTACGTGCACTTCCTCGGGCATCTCCATGTCGTATGTCTTGAGCAGCTCGATGGTCTGCTTCAGCGGCTCGAACATCTCGTCAGTAGCTGCCTGCCGCTCGCGGACCTTACCGAGGTGGCCCATGACGGACACCAGACCGACGTAGTTACCTTCCTCAACCGGGTGGGTGAGCCCGCCATCGGTAACCTTGATGAACTCACTCAGCTCGCTAAGGCTGCAAGGAGAAGGAGCAGTGTCCGTCACTTTGGGATACGACTGCGGAGGAGCAGCTAGGCCGAGTTCGTAGGCTCTATAGTTCAGAGCGACCAGTGTGTGAGCGGATGAGGTGGCAATGTCAGTTAAAAACTTACCCACGCTGAAAGTTTATGAGATTGAGGTGGTGATGCAGATAGGAAGTACTCTTGCTGCGGGGTCGACATAAGCCAAATCATCAAAGACCATGTTACATGTTATTAGAAGTAATTTTATCGAAGGAATGGGGAAGAAAATATCTGTGAATTATAACAGTTTAAAGCGCACTCGTGTAAAGTTATATCAACTCTTATCGTCCAAAATAACAAGATCGTCAGTGTCGCCCTTAATTAAAGGTTCTTCGCCACTGAAGAAAAAATAGCATCTTATTCCGAAAAGTCTTCTCCTTCAATAGCAATGCCAGATGGAAAGGTGTGCAGTACCTATTGGTCACGTGGTCTATCAAGTGCTGTTTGAACATGAAGCTCCAACGCTTGATGATGTTCAGGAGAGCCTGCTTGAACGGTCGCGCATCCACGCGGAACCAGTTTTCGAAGATGGTGGTTCCCTCCACTTGTTCCGCGTCCTCGTAGATCTTCTCGTAGGTGTCGATCTGAAACACGAACAGGTGATTTCAGTCGAGGCGCTCTCGAAGAATGAAACTGCAACATCTCATTCAGAACACAGCTTTAAAAAAAAGGAATGTCGTGGTTTTGAAAACAATCTTATGATATTGGCCATGCAGCGTAGACGGACTTTCGACACATCATGGCATGCTGTAGGAAAACAAAAGCGCAGGTGAACTTGGTGACATAATAATACCCGCGACGAGACCAATGAAAGTCATTCCGAAAACTTTAGTCCCAATTATTCATCTGCTGCCTAAAATTTTTGAGCTTCTGTAACTATAAAAACCGTAAATATATTCGTATGATCTTGATAAATTCAATAGCCTAATTACCAATTAAGCATTCCCGGTATGTCCAAAACTTTGTGACAAAATACCTCCGCTGACTTGCAGTTAAACTAAAGAACGAATTTTGTCTCATTAAATGAGATATATCCAGTGGTTTCATTGAGAGAAAAAAATCATGAGGACCAAGGGAAACGCAAAAGGTAAAGGTACTTTTTCTATATTGCAACATTTTACACATTCATGGGTGCTCGAACCACATACATTTACTCTCCGGTCATTGGGCCACACGTTCTATCACTCCAGCACCATCTCTACTCCTTTGGGAGTGAGCAACCAGGCTACGGATGAACGCGCCAAAGTTAGCTCTAAAATTTTTCCAGCTCGACGTACCTGCTCCTTGAACTGCTCTAGAGTGGGGGGACATTCTGGCACCCCGTCCTCTGTATGGGCCTCAATCTCCTCTGTGGTCAGCACGTGGTTGTAGAGAAGGAACTGGCGCATGAATTCGTTGCGGTCATCCACCCAGAGGTAGGAGTAGTTGTCAAACGAGTTGCGGTACTCGCATGCCTTGTTCATGATGTTCTGAACGCGGTCCATGGTTTCCTGCCGCATCTCCGACAGTTCTTCCATGTCCTCTAGGTCCGGCTGTGAGACACAAAGAGAGAAAGGTGAACAACATATACACGGTAAAAACTCGAGAGACAGCGAGAAAGAGAAAGAGAGAGAGAGATAGATAGAGAGAGAGAGAAATAGAGAGAGAAAGAGACAGAGAAAGAGACAGAAAAAGAGATATATATTTGTGAGCGCGCGCGAGAGAGATATTGATTGATTGATTGATTGATTGATTGATTCTTTATTTATCAAGGATGAAATTTTTAGGTATTTCTGCCTATCTTACAACTTGTCCTTGCTCATAAAGAAATGAAAACATGGAGAGATAATAAAACATACACAGCAGCTAATCTATGTACAACAGTTGGTAAGGTATATGAAGAATAAAATCAACAATGACAAATATTTTAGTAGATGCCTTTGACAACTGTCAGCTCAGTGAGTCTTGAAGTTAAAGCAAATACG
>JAWQFJ010016705.1:10000-16779 GCA_034096865.1 Theodoxus fluviatilis | reverse complement strand
GGGCCAACTTGGGCCTTGGGTCTCCATGCAATGCCTCTAATCGGAACGGTCGGTGCCAGCGCCCCGGACTGCTGGGGGATGGCGATCGTGCAGCCACCAATTCATCACGATGGAATCGGGTTGTCACCCCGGCGTTACTGATGCGAAACGTAAGCTGCTTGGGGCCAATGGGGCGTCTCCAGGGGAAGATGTCTCTCTGTGTGCCTCAGTCATCCCGTCTGTTTGCTCTCCATTCCTGTCGCCCGGCATGGCTGGGTGCGCACAAAGGCAGACGATGTTTATGTACTGAGCACCTGATAGGTCAATGAGTTGTGAGCGCTCGTGAAGGATTTGATGTAATCCGAGCTTAGTGAAAGTCGTCAGCCGCACGCATGGTTTTATCGGCGGTCAGTGTAGCGCGACGCCACTGGGTTTGTCACTTGGGAAAGCAAATCATGCTTGGATGCTCAGTGACCAGTGGCACTCAGCTGAGCGCAATGTGCAGACGTTCTGCCGGAACGTTCTCGCCAGAGCGTGAAAAAGCCATGTTAATGACCGGCAGTTCTCTAGAGTGTTCGTCCTGGCAAAAATCTTAACAGCAAAACCAGTCGGTTTCTCGGTGTCTTGTCTGGTGCGTGCTCCGTTGCAGCCACAAGGCACCATTTTCTGTGACACAGTTCTGTAGGTGGAAGGACGGAAGAGAGAAAGAAGGACAGATTGACATAAGAAAAAAAAAACCGCGAGGAAAGTATCCAAAATACGCCTCGACCTCTTTGAGAAAGAGATCCAAAATTACGCCTCGACCTCTTTGAGAACGAGCGTAAACTGTTAATAGACAGTGGAGTTTCTAAATTCACTTTGCTGGGTCCTCTTTTGATATGTTCCATGTGGACTGCAAGTTCGCAAACCCAGACGACCTAATACTGGGCTCCCTTTAAAAAGGCTTGCCAAACAAAGTCGAACTGTGTTGAATTAAAAAAATACAAGACCTTGTTGAAGATGCGATCGCAATGTAGTATGGTGTATTTTAACAGTGTCCATGTGTTGTTGTCTTTTTAATTGCAGTGAAATGAGATTTATTTTATCAGTGGTTTTTTTTAAAATCTTGTTATCAGCAGTGAAATGTACTTTATTTCTTCTGTATCGATGTGTTGTTGTCTTGTTATCTGCAGTGAAATGTACTTTATTTCTTTTTTATCGATGTGTTCTTGTCTTGTGATCTGCAATGAACTGTGTATTTTTTCTTCTGTATCGACGTGTTGTTGTCTTGTTACCTGCAGTGAGCTGTGCTTTATTTCTTTGGTATCGCCGTGTTGTCTTGTTATCTGCAGTGAATTGTGCCTTATTTCGTTGGTATCGCCGTGTTGTTTTGTTATCTGCGGTGAACTGTGCTTTATTTCTATTGTATCTATGTGCCTTGTTATCTGTGGTAAACTGTGCTTTGTTTCTTTGGTATCGCCGTGTTGTCTTGTTATCTGTGGTAAACTGTGCTTTATTTGTGTGGTATCGCCGTGTAGCCTTGTTATCTGCAGTGAACTGTGCTTTATTTCTTGTGTGTCGATGTGTTGTTGTCTTGTTATCTGCAGTGAACTGTGCTTTATATCTTTGGTATCGCCGTGTTGTCTTGTTATCAGCAGTGAAATGTGCTTTATTTATTCTGTATCGATGTTTTGTTGTCTTGTTATCTGCAGTGAACTGTGCTTTATTTCTTTTGTGTCGATGTGTTGTTGTCTTGTTATCTGCAGTGAACTGTGCTTTATATCTTTGGTATCGCCGTGTTGTCTTGTTATCAGCAGTGAAATGTGCTTTATTTATTCTGTATCGATGTTTTGTTGTCTTGTTATCAGCAGTGAAATGTGCTTTATTTATTCTGTATCGATGTTTTGTTGTCTTGTTATCTGCAGTGAACTGTGCTTTATATCTTTGGTATCGCCGTGTTGTCTTGTTATCAGCAGTGAAATGTGCTTTATTTATTCTGTATCGATGTTTTGTTGTCTTGTTATCTGCAGTGAACTGTGCTTTATATCTTTTGTGTCGATGTGTTGTTGTCTTGTTATCTGCAGTGAACTGTGCTTTATATCTTTGGTATCGCCGTGTTGTCTTGTTATCAGCAGTGAAATGTGCTTTATTTATTCTGTATCGATGTTTTGTTGTCTTGTTATCTGTTGTGAAATGTGCTTTATTTATTCTGTGTCGATGTTTTGTTGTCTTGTTATCTGCAGTGAAATGTACTTTATTTCTTTTGTGTCGATGTGTTGTTGTCTTGTTATCTGCAGTGAACTGTGCCACACAAAGCCACACAAAATTTAGTCTCAGACAGAAAGGGACTGCCTAGATAGTTGTGTAGGCAAGGTCACACAACTGAAAGAGAGAGTAGGGTCAATAAATAAAGTACGGATGCAGTCATTGTGTGGGGGCGGTATGAATGAGAGAGGATTCGGACGTGGTAATATGAGGAGAGGGCCCCGCGAAGACTGGTCCTGGACAGAAAAGCGCCAGCAGGGTCGTTGTGTATGCAAGGGCAACACATAGAGGAGAGACACGGTCAGGGCGTAAGCACGTGAGCGCCAAAATGAAGCAATGCTGTAAAGAGCAGATGACATGCATAAGAGAAGGAAGTATTCCCCTTAAGATGAACAGAAGGCAATACCAGACCAGCTGGCATGTCTTGGAGGGAGAAAGACCTATACGACAGCGGCGTAAGTAAAGCCAGGGAAAGATGTGGAATAAGTGGAAAAGGACCGCCCAGAGGCCGGACTGACTGTTGCAGGCAAAAAGTGGAACTAGGACCAAGCCGTACGCGCAGGCCGACCGCGGACTGAATTATGCAAATCTGCTCTACTAACCGATCTCTGCACGCAATGGTGACGTCGCATCCATAGCGCTCTTGGTCACGTGACTCGAGAGACACCCCCCCCCCCCCCCCCCTCAGAGCATGACGTAAGTGCTATGGCCAGCAGCCACTGTGATATGAGCAGTCAGTCACACTGCTTCGCGCAAGATCTGTTCTTGGCAGTGCCGACACATGAGCGCGCTCGCGTGGAAGGGAGTGTGTGTTAAGAAAGATGGAGAGACAGAGACAGCTGGGAAATAACAGAGTGCAGAAAAACAGGTGAACATAAAGACGAGTAGATGGACACAAAGAGAGACAGAGAATTACGGAGGGAAGAAGAGGGCAGGCATAAGGGATGCATCGAATCCCCATCTGTCAGCCTCTTTCACAAGAACACTCACGCAGTCTGGCATGGCATAGGCCAAACAAAGACGATAAATCATTCATGTCATCTGAGTCATTCATGTCATCTGAGTCATTCATGTCATCTGAGTCATTCATGTCATCTCAAACATTCATGTCATCTCATTTATTCACGTCATCTCAATCACGTATGTCATCTCAAATATTCATGTTATCTCAAACATTCGTGTCATCTCAATCATTCATGTCATCTCAGTCATTCATGTCATCTCAAACATTCATGTCATCTCAATCATTCATGTCATCTCAAACATTCATGTCATCTGAGTCATTCATGTCATCTGAGTCATTCATGTCATCTGAGTCATTCATGTCATCTGAGTCATTCATGTCATCTCAAACATTCATGTCATCTCAAACATTCATGTCATCTCAGTCATTCAAGTCATCTCAAACATTCATGTCATCTCAATCATTCATGTCATCTCAATCATTCATGTCATCTCAAACATTCATGTCATCTCAGTCATTCATGTCATCTCAGTCATTTATGTCATCTCAGTCATTCATGTCATCTCAGTCATTTATGTCATCTCAGTCATTTATGTCATCTCAGTCATTCATGTCATCTCAGTCATTTATGTCATCTCAGTCATTTATGTCATCTCAGTCATTTATGTCATCTCAGTCATTCATGTCATCTCAAACATTCATGTCATCTCAGTCATTTATGTCATCTCAGTCATTCATGTCATCTCAGTCATTCACGTCATCTCAAACATTCATGTCATCTCAAACATTCATGTCATCTCAATCATTCATGTCATCTCAGTCATTCATGTCATCTCAAATATTCATGTCATCTCAGTCATTCATGTCATCTCAAACATTCATGTCATCTCAAACATTCATGTCATCTCTATCATTCATGTCATCTCAAACATTCATGTCATCTCAAACATTCATGTCATCTCAAACATTCATGTCATCTCAGTCATTCATGTCATCTCAAACATTCATGTCATCTCAAACATTCATGTCATCTCAAACATTCATGTCATCTCAGTCATTTCTGTTATCTCAGTCATTCATGTTATCTCAAACATTCATGTCATCTCAATCATTCATGTCATCTCAGTCATTCATGTTATCTCAAACATTCATGTCATCTCAGTCATTCATGTCATCTCAAACAGTCATGTCATCTCAAACATTCATGTCATCTCAAGCATTCATGTCATCTCAGTCATTTATGTCATCTCAAACATTCATGTCATCTCAAACATTCAAGTCATCTCAATCATTCATGTCATCTCAGTCATTCATGTCATCTCAAGCATTCATGTCATCTGAGTCATTCATGTCATCTCAGTCATTCATGTCATCTCAGTCATTCACGTCATCTCAAGCATTCATGTCATCTGAGTCATTCATGTCATCTCATACATTTATGTCATCTCAGTCATTCATGTCATCTCAAACATTCATGTCATCTCAGTCATTCATGTCATCTCAGTCATTCATGTCATGTCAAACATTCATGTCATCTCAGTCATTCATGTCATCTCAAACATTCATGTCATCTCAGTCATTCATGTCATCTCAAACATTCATGTCATCTCAGTCATTCATGTCATCTCAGTCATTCATGTCATGTCAAACATTCATGTCATCTCAGTCATTCATGTCATCTCAAACATTCATGTCAGCTCAGTCATTCATGTCATCTAAAACTTTCATGTCATCTCAGTCATTCATGTCATCTCAAACATTCATGTCATCTCAGTCATTCATGTCATCTCAGTCATTCATGTCATCTCAAACATTCATGTCATCTCAGTCATACATGTCATCTCAGTCATTCATGTCATCTCAGTCATTTATGTCATCTCAATCATTAATGTCAACTCAGTCATTCATGTCATCTCAAACATTCATGTCATCTCAGTCATTCATGTCATCTCAGTCATTCATGTCATCTCAGTCATTCATGTCATCTCAAGCATTCATGTCATCTCAAACATTCATGTCATCTCAAACATTCATGTCATCTCAAACATTCATGTCATCTCAATCATTCATGTCATCTCAAACATTCATGTCATCTCAGTAATTTATGTCATCTCAAACATTCATGTCATCTCAGTCATTCATGTCATCTCAGTCATTCATGTCATCTCAGTCATTCATGTCATCTCAGTCATTCATGTCATCTCAAGCATTCATGTCATCTCAAGCATTCATGTCACCTGAGTCATTCATGTCATCTCAGTCATTCATGTCATCTGAGTCATTCATGTCATCTCAGTCATTTATGTCATCTCAAACATTCATGTCATCTCAAACATTCATGTCATCTCAGTCATTCATGTCATCTCAAACATTCATGTCATCTCAGTCATTCATGTCATCTCAAGCATTCATGTCATCTCAAACATTCATGTCATCTCAAACATTCATGTCATCTCAATCATTCATGTCATCTCAAACATTCATGTCATCTCAGTCATTTATGTCATCTCAAACATTCATGTCATCTCAGTCATTCATGTCATCTCAGTCATTCATGTCATCTCAGTCATTCATGTCATCTCAGTCATTCATGTCATCTCAGTCATTCATGTCATCTCAATCATTCATGTCATCTCAAACATTCATGTCATCTCAGTCATTTATGTCATCTCAGTCATTTATGTCATCTCAGTCATTCATGTCATCGCAGTCATTCATGTCATCTCAAACATTCATGTCATCTCAAACATTCATGTCATCTCAAACATTCATGTCATCTCAGTCATTCATGTCATCTCAAACATTCATGTCATCTCAGTCATTCATGTCATCTCAAGCATTCATGTCATCTCAAACATTCATGTCATCTCAAACATTCATGTCATCTCAAACATTCATGTCATCTCAATCATTCATGTCATCTCAAACATTCATGTCATCTCAGTCATTTATGTCATCTCAAACATTCATGTCATCTCAGTCATTCATGTCATCTCAGTCATTCATGTCATCTCAGTCATTCATGTCATCTCAGCCATTCATGTCATCTCAGTCATTCATGTCATCTCAATCATTCATGTCATCTCAAACATTCATGTCATCTCAGTCATTCATGTCATCTCAGTCATTCATGTCATCTCAGTCATTCATGTCATCTCAATCATTCATGTCATCTCAAACATTCATGTCATCTCAATCATTCATGTCATCTCAAACATTCATGTCATCTCAGTCATTCCTGTTATCTCAGTCATTTATGTCATCTCAGTCATTCATGTTATCTCAAACATTCATGTCATCTCAAACATTCATGTCATCTCAGTCATTTATGTCATCTCAGTCATTCATGTCATCTCAAACATTCATGTCATCTCAGTCATTCCTGTTATCTCAGTCATTTATGTCATCTCAGTCATTCATGTGATCTCAAACATTCATGTCATCTCAGTCATTCATGTCATCTCAAACATTCATGTCATCTCAGTCAATTATGTCATCTCAAACATTCATGTCATCTCAGTCATTCATGTCATATCAATCATTCATGTCATCTCAATCATTCATGTCATCTCAATCATTCATGTCATCTCAG
>JAWQFJ010016705.1:0-7500 GCA_034096865.1 Theodoxus fluviatilis | reverse complement strand
GTCAAAAACACGTGCAAATCAAATAATTTGACTGTACTCACTCCTGGCAAGTGTGTTCTAGCCACACAGTCGGTCAAAACTTCAGTTGAAATCATGCAGCGGCTAAGAGAAGACCAAAGATGGGTCGGAGTCGGAATGCTACAGACTGGAAGTACACAGGTGAATGTGGCAAGACACCTTGGTGTTTCACAGTCTGTCATCAGCAGACTGTGGAACCGTTACCGAAATACCGGAGAAGTTGTCGACAGGCCTAGAAGTGGGCAACCAAGAATAACCACCCGTCGTCAAGACTTGATCATCACCAATCATGCTCAACGAAACAACAACCAAAGTGCTACCTGGTTGAGACAACACCTCCAACGGGTAGCAGGGGTTCAAGTCTCCGCCCAGACCATCCGAAACCGGTTGCACGACGCTCAGGTGAACGCCTTTAGACCGCGGAGAGTGTTGCCTCTCACACCACGCCATCGCCAAGCAAGAAGCGCCTGGTGCCTCATCCACCAACGATGGACCAGGCGCCAGTGGGGTGACGTGATGTTTTCGGACGAATCGAGGTTCGAGCTGGACTTCAACGATGGCCGGGTGCGGGTTTGGAGGCATCGTGGAGACCGTTATCATCAGGACAACATGATTGCTCACCACCGCTTTGGACGGGGCAGCGTTTTGATGTGGGGTGGCATCACCAGCACTGGCAGAACGCCCCTTCATGTGTGCCAGGGCAATGTCAATGGTGTCTACTACCGGGACAACATCATTGATCCACTTGTTGTGCCCTTTGCACGCCGCCATGGGCCGGGATTCATCTTGCAGGACGACAATTCCCCAGCTCATCGAGCAAATGTCGTCAGGAATCACCTGCAAAAACGGCAGATCAATTCCCTGCCATGGCCATCGATGTCCCCCGACCTGTCCCCTATTGAAAACCTGTGGGACTTTCTGGGGAGACGTGTCCGGGATGTCGTTCCAGCTCCCCAGAACCTTCAGCAGCTGGCCCTTGTCCTTCAGCAGGAATGGTCTGCAATTCCTCAAGCAACCATCAGGCAGCACATCAACAGCATGAGGAGGCGCTGCACAGCCTGTTTGACCGTTAACGGAGGCCCAACCCGTTATTAGAGACTTTCAGAACTTTTGTTATTTTTGAAATGTCACCCTGCTTTGAGGGGAAGCGTGTAAAAAGTCACGTGACTAATTTTGTTGTTGATTTTTGCTTTGAAAATGTTGTTAACATGCTGTTGCATCCATAATGAAATAAAGCAAGTCTCTGATTATAAACGGAATTTGGATATAGTCTCATTTATATCAATATCCTCTACTTTTTTTGAACACTGTATTTTCTAAGCCAATGCCCCACTTTCGGGTCTTCACTTACCAACCTATGGGGCACTTCACAATTAAATCATATAAAAATCAATATTCATCTGATCTCATATTGTCAGTAGGTACTTAAACAATGCCAAGTTCTGATGTAGGGGAAAGCAGGACAGTAAGCTCCACAGGGCATTAGTGACCACTTCATAGAAAAAATTAACATAATATCAGTTATACTTATTTTACTGTAAAATGAGTTTCAACTGTATTAAGAGTTAGTTTCTCTCAAGAAAGACATTTGGTTTGACCCAGTCAGAGAGGAGGTCAGTCACAAAGGGAGTTTTTTTGCACCACTTTTTTCCTGCAATGTTAAACGTCTGAAGAAAAAAACTTTACCTCTTTGCCCTCACGCGCATATAGTTTTGATGTGTACTTTGTGATCAACCATGGAACAAGAGAACTGCATCAGTACTTTCCTAAACCATAGATAAAGCCAATTGCGCATGCATAAACTTTGTGATGTTTCATCTTATACTTCGTCATGTTCATGTACTACTTTGTGAGAAATTTTTGCAGAGGAATAATTATTGAAGAGGAAGTGTGACTTTTTCAGTGATGATTTTTATTCCTCCATAATATTTCATTGAAATTTGTTCACAATGATAAATATGATATTTCAGCACTGACATTGAAAACTGCCTGACCTGTTATTAATATTGAATGAGAAAGGCAAAGCCCATGCAAGTCATTCAAAGTGTGGTGGGGCTTAATAGTAATAATACCCTCCATTTTAGCATTTTGTAACTAAAATGAAAATAGTAGGTCAACAAGAAAAAACAGGACTGATAAAACACACACACCACTACTCTAAATTAACTTGTGTTTCTGTTTTCTGCTCCTTAGACTTTACCTGAAACTGTCAGTAAAATTACTTGGTGCCATTCCCACTTCAGATTTCTGTATCAGATTCTGTAGCATTTTGTCAAGAAAACACATTCTGCCGTAAGTATATATACAACTCAGAGGAAATAAATGGAAACCCTGTACTTCGATGAGCCGTGTCCCATGTAGCTTGTTGGATTGCCCTACAACATGTTGAGTAATGGAGATGGAAGGGTGGTTTGCTATGGTCCGTGCATTTTATTTCTTTTGATCATTGGGTTCAAGAAACCATGAGACTATAAAACCTGTGGCAATAGTTCTTATCTGTGACCTCTGATCAAGTTTAACAATTTGAAACGGGTGCTGGACGTTTCGCCCCATTTGCAATTTCGCCCCAACCACTTCACCCCACATTCTTGCCGGTTCGCCCCACTATCCAAACCTCTTCGCCCCACTATCTAGACCGCTTCGCCCCACAATCCAAACCGGTTCGCACCAATATCCAAACAAGATTTTTCCTCGGGGCTTTTTCCTTTCTACAAGCAAACCCTGTGTCATCTCTTCCACACTACTCAGGATATTACATAACACATTCTCATTTCTTTTTTCTGTCTGACAGTTTTTTCCACAAGAACAAACACACAAACTTTCAAACTACATCGCCAGTAGTTTCCATGAAATGTGTGTAAGACCAGATTCATGATCTTTTTCTAGGTTTCTAGCCCTCATCTTGCTCTCCAATAGGCCTAGTTCTTGCCTTGAAACGAGAGATAGCCAAACCTTGCTTGGACTGAAAAAACCAACAAGATCATTTTTTTTCTTTTTTGACACGATTTATGAATAGAAGTCTAGGTTCATTTCATTTTATTTTGTGCAATAACACCATGCACTAAAAAATAATGAAGGATCCCTTGATAACCTTGCCACGTGACATCATCCGCTAGTTGCATGCCTTTCGTCCCCATTGGCATTTCCTCATTTTGTGTGAAATGAGACAAACTTATTTGGGAATGAATATATATTGGGGTAAACCGGTTTAGGAATGGGGCGAACCGGTTTGGATATTGGGGCGAACCGGTTTGGATTGTGGGGCGAAGCGGTTTAGATAGTGGGGCGAAGAGGTTTGGATAGTGGGGCGAACCGGCAAGAATGTGGGGCGAAGTGGTTGGGGCGAAATTGCAAATGGGGCGAAACGTCCATGACCCTTTGAAACAAGTTTGATTTTTAAAATAAATTTATGGTGGAGTTTAAAAAGAGATAGCAGTTTGTACACTCATTGGGACATCATTTCAAATAGACCATAAGGACAGAGTTGCTGAACGATCCCCTCATTTTCAGGAAGTACTGACTGCTGGGCTTTCACTGTCACTGTACTAACATGGCCAAGGTTTGCCTTGGGCTGTCAGAGGCTCTCAATGGGGCATAGGGGCTGCTTCATGTCACTTCAGACCTTGCTTCTGTGCATTGGCAGAGGAATTGACATGAAAAATAAGCATTTTCTCCTCCTGTGTGATTCAGTGCATTAATAAGTTTAGATGATGAAAGCTACCAAAATGTCTTTTAGGTTGGGGCCTAATGCCCCGACCTCCTGGGGTATAATTCATGAACGTGGACTTTCAGCGTGGTCTTAGACCACTGCCGCTGGTCTCGGGCTACTGTCGTAGTCTACAATTCATGAACGTGGACTGTCGTAGTCTACAATTCATGAACGTGGACTTTGGTTCAGTCTCAGGCTGAACTGCGGACTAGGGTGGTCCAAGGATTTGTTGGACTACACACCTAAGTCCAAGGCTGCCGTGAAATTAAATGGCCGACCCTGCGTACGGTTCGCTCAGAAATCGCTGTATTTTGGGACACTAGAAACCCATCGAACGAAAATGTAAGCCATGAATAGCATTAAATTATCAAAGCTGTATGTTGATTGCATCAATAGGTCCTGAAAGAGCTGACATTTTACACTTAGGAATGCAGGTCGCCGAGCATCTCAAGCTTCGCGCACTTCTATTTATAGCTGACGCGCGGACCTCAGCGACACCAGTAAACATTGTTGTCCTCGAATCTGTCAGCTGCTGTTGACATTGGGTACAATGCTAGTGTTGTCTGATGCTATGAAAACGTTACATTAAAATTGCATCTGTGTTATGAAAACACGAGATTAAATTGCTTTATTTTTGGTAACAGAAAATGTGTGACGATCGCCAGGTTTTCACGAGTTTGATGGGAAAAGTGCAAGCTGAGGCTGATCGAGTGTGTGTGTGAGTGTGTGACACTGTGTGTGTGTGTATATTTTTCCTCATCAAGACATATTTTTGTTCCACCCCTTCCTTACTGAATTTCAATGGTTCTCACTTGGAAATCCTGCCATATTGTAAAACTTGATCTTTTGCTCATTTGCCTCTTGCTGATGAACTTAATAAACGGTGACACACACACACACACTTGAGCCAGCCTCAGCTCGTAATTCATTTGTCACCTCCTCCCACGCTGTCCCTTTTCTTTTGTTTGCTTGGGCTGTGTGTATGCTGCTGTTAATGCATCTGTATCTTGCTGACACCGCTTTTATGATAGCTACCAATTCCTGCTCCGTGAAATCGGGGCTTTTCTTCAAGGTTTTGCTACCGATCGAAGCTGACATTTTTTACAGGAAGTTTGAAGCGGTACGCTATGCGCTTGCGCACTGGGCTGAATCCCCGGGAATTCCACCTCATTCTGAAAATAAACCATAGACTAGGTCAATCAGTCCCAGCCTTTCAAGTCAACACCCAGTCTGGGTTCGTGAATCGTAGACTCGCTGAGTCCCAGACTAGTCCCAGACCAGCGGTGGTCTGGGACTAGTCTGGGACTCAAAAGTCCTAGACCAGTGCTCTCGAAAGTCCACGTTCATGAATTACACCCCTGGGGCTTAATATCTGAGAGCATGAAGTTCAGTGTAAGAAATAACATTTGTTTAGAAACATGTATTTTCGTGGTTACCAAAGAAAGTGAGTGTGTTTTGTTGGATATTAATGTCCTCAATTTGTTTACACTGTGTAGCTTGATGTATCTTTTCCCAGAACATAAAAATTGTCACACACAAAAAATGGGGGGTGCCTTATGCCCCATTTTTCCCTATAATGTGAGTCAAAATCTCTCTCTGTTTCCGTGTCTGTCTGTCATTGTCTCACTCTCTGTTTCTCTGCCTGTCTGCCTGTCTGTCTGTCTCTCTTTCTCCTGCCCCCTCCCCTCTTTCTCCCCCTGGGTGTGTCTCCATCTCTGTATCAGAGTGTATGCAAATGTGTATGTGTGTAATAGTGTGTGTGTGTGTGTATGTATGTATGTGTGTGTAATTGTGCGTGCGGGTGCTGTCGTAGGTGTCTATGAATATATGGGTGTTTGTGTGCATACTTATGTGGTTTTACTTTCTTCTTTTCCTTTAAAATGTCTCATTCTTCTCTCTGTATATGTCTGTTTTTGTGAGCTTTTGTCTTCAGTCACGTGCTACTCTTATTCATGGTAGTTCAGGGGAAGTAACAAGTCTTGCCCTGTTGTGTTTCAGTAGGAGTGCTGTCCCCTGACTGCCTGGACTGGTGCAGGTGGAAGGCTGCTGCAAGGCAAGACTGGCCAGGAGCCTCTTGCCTCC
Organism: Theodoxus fluviatilis; assembly: GCA_034096865.1. Lineage (NCBI taxonomy): Eukaryota > Metazoa > Mollusca > Gastropoda > Cycloneritida > Neritidae > Theodoxus > Theodoxus fluviatilis. The sequence goes on along the minus strand of JAWQFJ010016705.1, from coordinate 1,691 downwards.
ACCCTTGGTGTGCACAGGTGTGCAGTGGCAGCCCCCTAGTGGAGTGCAGGTGTCCTGGCCTTGCCTGTGTAGAGGCAGCCGTCCTTGGCCAGACTGGGGCCAAGCCAAGGCCTGGAGGAGTGGAAGGAAGGCCTGGCCACAGTGTGGCTGTTCTGGACAAGCCCTGTGAGCTAAGTGACTTGGGCAGGAGAAACTGGTGACACTGTGTTTGTGTGAACAAACAAGCAAATTATTGGTTCCCTTAACACATCTTCCTCTGAAGCTGTTGCTTGTTGCTGTATAGTGTTTGTAGAATGCTGATGATGTGCAGGAATGTGTGATGGTATTCCTTTTCTTACAGCTGAGGAACTGTGTCACTTGTCCTATTAAGAGAGGTGTTCTTTAGCAACACTGACTATTTTGGGGAGAAGTGTTTTCTGCCTTTGAGAATTAGTCAAAGAGGATGGAAAAAAGCATTGACTGGCTGTTTGATGACCCACTTCCATCTGTAGACATGTCAGGTTGTGAGCATGACTTGAAGACTGAAGTGAAACGTGAATCAGGTTTTGAGGACCAGCTGCATGATGGGACTGATGGGACAGCAGAGAGCACTGTGAAGGAAGAAGTGCAAGTGAAAGTGGAGAGAGAAGATGAGGAAAGTGTGATGCAGTGCTTGTATTTGTCAGCCCCTGATGGCTGTGGTGCTGGTGTCTTGAAGTGTGATGGGGCTGTGGGAAGCAGTGATGGTGGCTGTGATGTGCAAGAAGGTGTAAATTGCAATGGAAGTGAGGAGAGTAAATGGCATCTGCAGTCATTGGCTCTTAGAAGAGTGCCTGCAACTTGGTTGGGAGGTGTTGATTCCTTGGGGCTTGCACAGGGAGAGCAGTGCATGGAAGGGGCGGATGTGTGTAAGCAGGAGCAAGCAGTGGACAGGCCAGCAAGCTGTGTGAGGTGTGTGTGGTGCCCAATGATGAAGGTGGAGGGAGGAGGTGTGTGTGAGAGTATGGGTGGGAGAGAGGAGGAAGAAAGGAGAGATGTGGGGAGCGAAGGTGTGCAACCCCAGGTTTTCTTGGAGGACTTCAAGGTAGAGGTGAAGCCTGAGGCCTGTGAGGAGACAGGTGTGGAAAGGCTGGGTGAAGGAGAGGAGCAGGAAGTAGAGGGAGGTGTGCATTTGCAGGCCAGGGCTGAGTCCAGTGTGGCCACAGGTGGCAGGTGGTCAGTGTATGCTGCCCAGTGGTCAGAAGGCAGCTCAGCTCCTGTGGCAAGCAACAGCAGCAGCAGCCCTGCAGTGTCAGAGCCAAGGCCCTGTGTGTCCAGTCAGGAAACTGCAGAGTTGCCTCCCCTGGAGAAAAGTCACTGTAGTCCTCCCAGGCAGAAGCAGTGTAGAAAGAAAGGCTCAGTGCAGAGTGCTGGTAGTGTTGTCCATCAAGAAGCCATGGAAGTCTCAAGTCCCCATTCCAGTGTGAAGACAGTCCATGAAGGTTCAAGGAAGTATCCATGTCCCCAGTGTCCGTATAAAGCTGGTCAGAGATGCCACCTTCAAAGACACATAGACACTGTACATGAAGGCATAAGGAAGTATCCATGTCCCCACTGCCAGTATAAAGCTGGCAAGAGAGACAACCTGCAAACACACATAAGCACTGTGCATGATGGTTTGAAAAAGTATCCATGTCCCCATTGTCCTTACAGAGCTGGTCGGAAAGGTGACC
>JAWQFJ010016703.1:22500-30206 GCA_034096865.1 Theodoxus fluviatilis | reverse complement strand
TTTGCTGCATGCTGACCAGGCCGTCTCCTGCTTTGTTATGACTAGTACAGTCGATCTTTCTCATGTTGTGACTTGCTTTATTTTCACATTTTCGGTATTTAAAACAGCAAACACACACACACACACACACACACACACACACACACACACATACACTGAAGAAGTTTCCATTCTGATTCGGTTATTTTATTTGGTGCTATATGTTTGCTTCACATTGTTTCTTTTTTACATTGCTTGAGGTATCCCAATTCGCTAAACACATCCATAATGCATGCATGGCTCATTCGAAAGAGGGCAACAGAACAACTGATGCCCAATAGCAATAAATACTGCACAACTGAACAATAAATAGCAATAAATGATGACAGTGCCAAGTTTTTAAGTACAAAGTGAAATCATGTGACTGGACAAAGGCACAATTACAAAATACAAATAAATAAAATCGAGGCCCATTTTAAATTAAGTTCTCAGCTCATGGGGGAAGCATAAGGTGACCCTAGAAACCGAAATTAGGAGATCTCCCGCCCCTAGGGCAGACTAAAAAAAAGGGGGGGGGGGCGGCTAATTTGTGAAATAGTATAAAAGGAATCAAAACTGTATACATGTATTTAGTTAATACCCCAAAAATTGTATAGTATATACGATGTCAGACCCTAAAGAAAGTTAGTTAGTCATTGCTTAGACAAAACAAAACAAAATAGTCTGTTTACGGTATCCCGACCAACCCTATTTTGTCCCCGCCGATCCTAGACTTTTTTTTCTGGCATTTGGAGAAAAAGAAAAAGAAAAAAAATCAATTTTGTTCCTGTTTTTTCGCAAAATAAGTTAAAAAGATGGTTATAAAAAAAAATTAAGAAAAGCCGACCGACCTCTTTTTTTGTGCCTATGTTAATGTAAACAGACTAAAAGGTACATCACAAACAACACACCAGGGATGATACTATTTAATTTTGATCATAATTTTTATATTTTTAATTTTCAGAGCTTGTTTTTGTACGGAGAGAGTTGGCAATTGTTTATCACATTCTCTCATCTCATTGACTCTCCTTCGGCTCCTTGGTAACATGCGTTCCCATCTCTGCCAGGATTGGACAGGCATAAATGGCAAAATAGCTCGCATACAAAAGAAATTCTGGATCCCAAATTCCTAAAACAAAACATACATAGTACATAACATCAATAGCAATACAATGTAGTTTCTTTGATAACATCTAGTGAGTCAGTAGTCCGTACAAAACAGCATTTTACAAGTTACTTTCATGATGGCACTTACTTTACACACTTCAATCTTCACCCCTTCTGATCACACCCATAATATGTGTTCAATGAGAGGATTGGTTCCTCATGGCTGACCAAGACAAAATAAGTCATCATCCATTTTGTGATAACAAATTTCAGTTGCACAAGAAACATACAGTCTACACATGTGACAGTTTCATGACTTTACGATTCCGCTTTACACATTTTCGAGAGAATGATCTGGAGCAGTCCTTCAAAGTGAAATGAAGACGAACATTTGTGAATAAGCGAATCACACTGCCTGGCAGGTCACAGACACCAACAGCACACAAGAATGTGCTGTGTTTTAGCTCCTCCCTGAACATTTGCATCAAAGAACCTTTCACTTTCCTGTCAATCAGAATCCTGTCAATGTTTTTGGTATACACATTCTCCAGTATTTCAACCACACCAGTCAACTGTTGACTTGGGACAGTTAAACCACAGCCATCCGGAAGGTCTTCAAATTGCTTTGCTTGCAGGAAGATTTCTGAATGTGAACCAGTCAGAGGCCCTGTGAGCAATGGCTTGCACTCATTGCACACTTTCCCTAACAACTTCTTTGCAATATATCCCGATATGTACACCAGGATATTCTGTTCGGCTAGTTGCAGTAGCGCATCTTTTTCAGAAGGCGGTGGACAGGCTATGTCTCGGAGGTCTTGAAAAGCCTCATACTGACTGGACTCACAAACCACCTCTGTCATGTTGTCACAAATCACCTCTGTCATGTTGTAACAAACCACCTCTGTCATGTTATCACAACCATCTCTGTCATGTTGTCACAAACCACGTCTGTCATGTTGTCACAAACCACCTCTGTCATGTTGTTATCACAAACAACCTCCGTCATGTTATCACAAACCATCTCTGTCATGTTGTCACAAACCACCTCTGTCGTGTTGTTGTCACAAACCACCTCTGTCATGTTGTTATCACAAACAACCTCCGTCATGTTGTTGTCACAAACCACCTCTGTCATGTTGTTGTCACAAACAACCTCCGTCATGTTGTTGTCACAAACCACCTCTGTCATGTTTTTTTCACAAACCATCTCTGTCATGTTGTTGTCACAAACCACCTCTGTCATGTTGTCACAAACCACCTCTGTCATGTTGTCACAAACCACCTCTGTCATGTTGTCACAAACCACGTCTGTCATGTTGTCACAAACCACATCTGTTATGCTGATGTCACACATCCTCTCGGGCATGTCCCCATCACACACAATCTCTGTCATGCCGACATCACACACATTCTCCGATACTCCTACCGGTCTTGCAGTAGAATTGTCTCTATTTGATGAGACACATGTCAATGTCAGAAGAAAGCTGTCATTGTCGTCTCTGCAGTTGCTACCTGGGCTGTGTAGAAAAAATGTATCGACCATGAGCTGACGGAAAAACAGCCTGAACTGTGTAGCATCAGGGTTGTCAAGGTGTCCACCTTTTCCGCGAATGCATGAAAAGAAATTTTCCAGACAGTCTTGGTTTAACCTGTCCGTCATCAAGAAACGAACTCCATGCTCTGTGTGGAGCTCTTCAAATAGACCCAGCAGAGTGTGAATGGCCAGTTGCCATCCAATCAAGCATGGTAAAGAACGAGATGAACCTGATTTTACAGTTTTCAGCCACTCTAGGGTCTCCAACAAAAATTCTTTGTGACCGGAAGATTCTGACATTGCATGGCCCATCTGCCTTCCAGCATTCTTTTCACTCCCACTGTTGAAACAGTTGAAGAGTCTGTCAAGTCTCTCAATAAACTGAGCAGTATGAATTGCCTGTGTAGGCAATGCATTCAGCTGTACAAGGGTGGATATGCCAGCTGCCACTGAATGTGACATTACTTGTGCTGCTAATGACACACTCATATTGGAGAACGCAGGCAAATCAATGTGTTTTGCTGTGAGCTTTGGTGCCATGCGTACCGAGTTCTTTCTGTCAAAATCATAGAAAGCTTCAACATGGTCCCATGAACATTCATTTCCGTCCACACTGAAACCAGTTTTTTTCAGGTTGTTGCGCATGGACTTCAATAGGTGAGGTGGGTCATGTATGAAGAAAATCTTCTGGTCATTGTGCAGAATGTAGGGCTGATTCAGAGAGATCTTGAAGTGTTTTTCAAACATACTTCTGTTGTTCGAGCCCTGGTCACCTATGACAAGTTTTGGTGTTAACCCAGCCGACTGCAGCCTGTCGATGCAGTTTTTCACCAGGCCATGAAGCCTGCCACTCTCCATTGGTCCACTGGACAAGAAATAGCCAATCGGCTGCTTCCAGTGGTGCAAAAGCCCTCGTGCAATGAAAACAGTGGCGTGGTTTGCAACAAACCTGGTCTTCTCCCCATTCCCAAAATCCTCTAGTCCCTCTACCTCATCTCTTTCAGAGTTGTACTTCACCTGTTCCTTGATCGTCATTTCGTCTATCACAATGGCACACAGGTCGGAATTCGCAGACATTGCAGACACCTTTCTATTCAGAGCATCAATGACCTTGTCGTGAAAGCCTGGAAAAATTGCGATTTTCTGCATTGTTTTGCGCAAGATGGAAACAGAAGGTAGCAGAAAGATCTGTTTAAGTATCTTGTATGCCTTTGGGCTTGCATGAAAGATAGATAGAGCTGTTGTTTTGTCTTTCTCGGTCCACCTGCGCCCTTGTTTTTTCTTACCCACCTCCCTCACCTGTGATTTCACAAAATCCAAAGCCTCGCCTGATAATATGTGAGACAACTGTTCTATCACAAAGTCTTTCTTGGGAGGCTTGGCTAATTTACTCGCTCGTTTTACACGGGGTTCCATCGTTTTCTTTTCTAATCGGAAAACCTTGCTCCTCAGTTTGTTGACCTTCTGCCGAAGTTCCGCTTCACGAGGGGATGGGGAGGATGACGACTTTGATGCTTTACATCCTATGTCCTCCAGGATCGCCTGAATGTCATCTAAAAAAGAAAACACACACACAAAACACACATAAAATAATATAACCTTAACAAGTTATAACCTGGAAGAAATTAAAACACTTGTAATTAGATCACAAAATGAAATAAACAATAGCGTAGGAAGGCAGGCCAGAAATGAAGTGTATTAGCAACTATGGATACGATGTGGAACAATGATGGAATTGACCTTGTTTGGTACTGAATGGGTGAGGCCATAAGGACAACAGTACGAGGTATTCACACACCATGCCTCTAATAGGATATGTGTTCCATCTTTACGTGTGGGAACTACACGTACAATTTCATCCATCCATGCATCCGCCCTATACAGCTTCTTCTTCTTCTGCGTTCGTGGGCTGAAACTCCCACGTACACTCGTGTTTTTGCACAAGTGGAATTTTACGTGTATGACCGTTTTTACCCCGCCATTTAGGCAGCCATACGCCGCTTTCAGAGGAAGCATGCGGGGTATTTTCGTGTTTCTATAACCCACCAAACTCTGACATGGATTACAGGATCTTTTTCGTGCGTACATGGTCTTGTGCTTGCGTGTACACATGAAGGGGGATAAGTCTGCAGGTCTGCACATAAGTTGACCTGGGAGATTGGAAAAATCTCCACACTTAACCCACCAGGCGGCCGCGACTGGGATTCGAACCCTCGACCTTCCGATTAGGAGGCCGACGTCTTACCACCCCGCCACAGCGCTCGTCACCCTATACAGCAATTATCAACTATGTAATGGATGGGTTTAAAAAATGTTTGATGTCAGGGTGTTCTTTGATCATGGTTAAAAATCTCTTACCTGGTTGAACAATTTGTGCATCAGGCGACAGGTCAGTGCTGGCTTCATTTGTAGCTACCCTTTGCGGTGGTGGCTTCCTCCCACAAGCAACCTGCAAATGCACAGCTCTTTAACTGACAAACTCAACTTTAAAGCACAGCTTAAAACCAACACCCAGTCACAATGAAACAATTCTCCCAATTTCATGGCATTGGTCTTAGGCCACACAAAAAAGTGTATGTTTCTGGTAAGGCAAAACAAAATATAATCTGTTTACGGTATCCGGACCGACCCTTTTTTTCCCACCGGCCCTAGACTTTTTTGGGGCATTAAAAAATAAAATTAAAATAAAATTAAAATATTTAGATGGCTAAAATACAAAAATAAAAAGCCGACCTACCGACCCTATTTTTGGGCAGCCTATGTTACCTTAAACAGACTTTTTTGTGGCCTAACATGACTAAAGGTGGAGATTTTTTTATAACCTTTTTTTTAAACCATCTTTTTAACTTATTTTGTCGAAAAACAGGAAAACAATCGATTTTCGAATACCCCTTTTATTTTTGAAAATGCAAAAATAAAAGTCTAGGGTCGTCGGGAAAACATAGGTAGGGTCGGGTGACCATGCAGAAACATACAACTTTTTTGTTGTTGACGCCGACCCTATACTTTTTTTGCCACTTGGGGCTGTTTTTCGGCAAAATAAATTCATCATATCATCATAATCAAGACGTCGATCCAAAATAAGAAACTACTTTTTTTGGTTGGCCTTATCATTTTTTTGCGCTAAATGCAAACAGGCATTATTTGATGGGAACGATGCTGTTTTTTTCAATTCTTACATCAGCCTCAAACTTGTCATTACTTAACCTGCATTTAATAGTGTGCTTCTTTGGTTTGCAACAACCTAAACCCAATAAATAACTAACCTTCGGTGGTGGATTTGGCACTGCAAACAATGTTGGGACAGCATTCCACACAAGTGATCCCCTCTCTGCAGGATTGTTGTACTGGTTGGCCTCAAAGTGCTCAGTACAAAGCTTGAGGCCTTGAACATCAGCTGGCTGCAGCTTTTCAAAATCCTCTCGCCTTGTGAATTGCATCCATATTCTGCACCTAGTTTGACAATAAAAACAACTGTGTTATTGTTAAACTAAGCAAAAAGGAAAGACAAAAAAAGCTAAATCAGATCTTCAGTCTGCAAGAAGAAAGAAAAAAATTATATATAAATCACAATGGTCACTGAGAGAGAGGATTTAGGGCCAACAATAGAGTTCCGACTTGTCTTCGAAACCGAAAAATTCTAGCTTGCCCAAGAAACACCCCCAGCCCAAAATCGCTTACGGATACACCAGTACAAACAGGAGAAGATAAAAACATGCTTTGCAAAATTGTGTTATTTCATTGTGTACGTACGTAATTGTGATCACAATCATTGACAATCTGATCACACGGGCATGATTATGATTGAAAGGAATCGCCTTGTCAGCTTGTGAAATGGCATCCATTCTAAATCTAACGCTCTGCCTAAACGCAAAACGGATGAGTGATGTACCTTTGTACTGTAGTTTTCCCGTAAGCAAGGTTTGATAAAGGATTCAGCAAATATGCCCACGGGTAGTTTGTCATCAAGTGTAAACTGTTGTTTTGTACTGACTGCTGACTCACACTCACAGTCGTAAGTACTCGCTGACGCTGTAGATCTAGTCTACTGAGTTAGTTGACTCGAGCCATTGCATTCTCATTCTGAAGAAGGTAAACCTGATGAAATAATCACTGCACAACCCACCTTTTTTCTTCTTTAGGGAACTTGTGGAAAGTTTTCCCGAAGCAGCTCTGTTTGTAACGGGCGTTCTTGCAACCAAGAGCCGAGCAAAAATCACCACCGCCTCGCACGCGATCGGCCATTTTGTTTTCGCCGCCAGCATGTGACTAGGGACGATAACCCACAAACACTTTTTCGCATTTTCTTCGCAAGTTCCACGTCTTCTTTATGTACAGTGTTTGTCTGTTGCGTCTGACGAAGACTTATTTGAATGCAGTTTTACTGGGTAGAGCACTGACACTGCTCGTCCTTTTAACAATCAATTTCTTTCAAACAAATGGCCGTGAATTATGTCGTGTTTTGGTGATTTCTTCCAGCATGAGTTTTGTTTTGTGTGTTTGTTTGTCGGTGATGTTACCATTCACTGAGTTAGTTCAGTTATTGGTTCAATGGGCTGTGGAGTGTAAAATGTATTTCAGTCTTTACCGTGGGTCGTAATGTATCACAGCGATTACTTTAAAAAATACCTAAAGTGGGGTTTGGATTGCTTTGGATTGTTTTGGATTGCTTTGGATTGCTTTGGATTGCTTTGGACTGCTTTGGATTGCTTTGGACTGCTTTGGACTGCTTTGGTTTGGATGGCTTTGGACTGCTTTGGTTTGGATGGCTTTGGATTGCTTTGGATGGCTTTGGATTGCTTTGGATGGCTTTGGATTGCTTTGGATGGCTTTGGATTGCTTTGGATGGCTTTGGATTGCTTTGGACTGGATTGCTTTGGACTGCTTTGGATTGCTTTGGACTGCTTTGGATTGCTTTGGATTGCTTTGGAATGCTTTGGATTGCTTTGGATTCCTTTGGGCTGCTTTGGATTGCTTTGGACTGCTTTGGATTGCTTTGGACTGCTTTGGATTGCTTTGGATTGCTTTGGATTGCTTTGGATTGCTT
>JAWQFJ010016703.1:15000-17500 GCA_034096865.1 Theodoxus fluviatilis | reverse complement strand
AACACATACTGCCCTAATGGGCTCGATGTTTTTTGCGATCTGTGGCCGTGTGCATTTAGAGACTTAATATTAGTCGTGCTTAACTCCTAAGTAGACTCAGCTAGACACTGCCTTAGCGCTCAGCTCAAATGGTGTGCATGAAACGGAATAACCGTTGACTTAGTTGAGGCAGACGCTGGAGGGAAAATCCCCTCTGTTTTGCATAATAACTTTACGTCACGGTCTGTGAATACTTACGAGTTAAGAACGACTTAAATTAAGTCTCTTCATGCACATGACCCTTGGACTACAGGACACCTCCCGGTGGCACATAAGTGCTGCTGGGGGCGGGTTGTGTGAGTGCTACTGGAGCAGGCCCCAAAAGCACAAAGACCACAGCGTTCCAGCTGGTGAGGGAGGTATCGGTACAGCACAGTCTTTTTGCAAGTCTACAAATGTGCTCAGAGATGCAAATGTTGCTTCGAATTCCAAACTGACTTGGAATTCAAGAAATGTCGAGTATTTTCTTATTTTAGAATATTGGCGTACTTTTTCTATACTTGCAGGTTTTCCGGTTCCTCGACATCCTCCGGTTCAAGGACGGGTATGTCAATAATTTATGTTACAATAAAAAAATTAATTAGCGATTCACTTACTCATTGACTGAAGACGGGGTATGATATAACAGTGTAGGTATTCTGGCATGTCACCGCGGCCGAAAGCGAAATTGAGAATTTAGATCACTTGGAGAAATTATTCAGGAAACTGTTCAGATAATTCATTTGGCTAGGATTTTCGAAACCGGGCATTTATGCAAAAGCTGTTTAGTATGCAGCACACAAACACATACAAGCACGCACCCCCCACGCACACACCCACACATACACGCACGCACACACACACACACACACACACACATACGCGCACACTCACACACACACACACACACACACACACACTCACACATACACACACGTAGACACACACACACACACACACAGAGAGAGAGAGAGAGAGAGAGAGAGAGACAGACAGACAGACAGACAGACAGACAGACAGACAGACAGACAGACAGACAGACAGACAGACAGACAGACAGACAGACAGACAGACAGACAGACAGACAGACAGACAGACAGACAGACAGACAGGCAGGCAGGCAGGCAGACAGACAGACAGACAGAGACAGGCATAAAGAGACAGACAGACAGAGACAGGCATAAAGAGAGAGAGAGTAAGAGGGAGAGACAGAAACAGCAAGAGAGAGAGAGAGAGAGAAAGAGAGAGAGAGAGAGAGAAACAGTAAGAGAGAGAGAGAAACAGTAAGAGAGAGAGAGTAAGAGAGAGAGAGAGAAACAATAAGAGAGAGAGAGAGAGTAAGAGAGAGAGTGAGAGAAACAGTAAGAGAGAGAGAGAGAGAGAGAGAGAGAGAGACAGACAGAGAAAGAGAGACAAACAGAGAGACGGAAAGAGAGAGACAGAAAGAGAGAGAGAAAGAGAGAGAAGGATGGACAGAGAAGAGGGGAAGGAAGGCAGAAAGACAAACATGAAACAGTCTTATGCCATTACAACACAGCAATGAGAGTTCCAGATTACAGCTTGATTACTCTCTTCTTCAGGATCGTCCTCAGCATCTGGCTCCACGAATGCTGGAGCAAGCTCCTCGCGTTGGACTTGGAGCTCTTCATCGCAGTCAGGTGGAACATTTTAAAGTGGTTGTGCTTTTTTCTGTTTCGCGTTTTTCTCTCTCTAAACTTTGGTCCTTTACATCACTGTCCTCTTATTCACATAATACTCGCATATTAGCAGGGATAGTGTATCCTCGGTAAGCAATCACCATAGCTTCTTTTAAATAAATATTGAAGAAGAAAAAAGATCCACGTCTTCGTCTTCAAACTTTGGTTCTTTAAATCGCATTCCTCTTACTTAAATAAGCAATATAGGCAGGGAGAGTGTATCATCGATATGCAAGCATCGCCATTTCTTTTATCTTAAAATAGGATTTCAAAAACGCAATTTTCGCCTGTATATTTTGGTCCTTTAAATCACATACCTCTTACTTACATACATACTCATACGCTGACAGGGGGAGTGTATCCTTTGCAAGTAATCACAATTTATTTTAGTTAAAAATTGAAGCAAATAAAGCGCTGATAACACTTGGAACAAAAAGGTTTCTGAAATAATATCCCTCGCGAGACGTTTGGAAAAAAAAGCTGAACTTTTTGTTTCGGTTGTTGTGTAACCCTACGATTAAACTTGGCTGCGATTTCTCAGTTTCGAAGCATAGACTCGGTTCCTAGTCTCACGTCGGTTCAAAAACAAGTAAGAACGAGAAACAAGGGAAGACGATAAGATAAAACATGGAGAGTACACTAGTTGTCAGGTCATAATTTGGGCCAACTTACCCTCCAAAGACGTAAACAACAACAACAACTGTTGTTTGTGAGAAAAAGTAGACTGCAAACTCCCAACAGAAAGCCCCTTGCGGGTTGGGGGGGAAAATAGACCCACCACGTCT
>JAWQFJ010016703.1:0-10000 GCA_034096865.1 Theodoxus fluviatilis | reverse complement strand
TGTAGTGGTGATTTCGTGATTAATGGACTTTCATAGCCTACAGAGGCTGATAGGAAGTAATTCTCCATTCATTCATTCATTCTCGCCTTCCTACTTTCTAAAATGGATGCTGCAGGTGTGAAAGTTGAAATATTTCGCGCGGACTTTCCTTGGAAGACAATCACGGCGCTCCGTTGAATGTCATGCTGCGAACCTTAGTTCTTGCCGTTCTTAGACGAGACGAAGTGCATCCTTAATCTATTTGTGTAGGAACCAACCTAACACTGCTGCTTGTTATGTCCTTGTTTATATGTGTGCATGCATGTGTGTGTTTGTGTGTGCGTGTATATGTGTGTGTGTGCGCGCGAGCGCATGTATTTGCGTATAGTGTGTTTACACGTATGTGTGTGTGTGTGTGTACACGTGTGTGTGTGTGTGTGTGTGTGTTTGTGTACACGTGTGTGTGTGCGCGCGCGTGTGTTTGCATATGTGCGCACGCGTGTGTTTGCGTGCATGCGTGTGTGGGTACGTACGCACGTAAATGTGTACGTGTATATATGTATAACTGTGTTCGTGGGCACGTGATACAGTTTGTGCGTTCACTCGCAAGTAAACTCTTCCCCTTTGTATTTTATCAGTCTTGCTGATGTAGCATTGTTTCACACTTTCAACGACAGGACTGCCGACATAACCCTACCAACTGGTTTCTCCTTTCAGAAAGTTCCAGTGGGCGCGTGCTTGAAGTCGTGTGTCGGCATTGCCAATGGCAGCTACCAATCCTGCTCCGGATGTCACGTGTATGCCACGTGCTGGTCTGGTCGTCTGCTTGACTTTCAGCCTTGCCCAGTTGGCCTGGAGTGGGACGACCACGTAAAGGCCTGCATAGCACGGTGGGTGGATGCTGCCCCTCAATGGAGAATCTCCTTGAAAATGTTGTAATACATGAACAAGACATGGTTGTTTGGAAAACATAGTAAAACACTCAGGATGCAGACGATCGAGCCATAGAAGTTATTTTTTTATTTCAAAAAGAATATATTGAATTGGGTAAGTGTACAAATATGAAACTCCGGGGAGATGGGGGGGGGGGGGGGGGGGGGGGGGGGGGAAATTATCATGAAAGATATTCTCTTCCCCAGGAGTTCAGACCTTGCTGTTGTGGAATTTCAACAGCGTCAATCAGAACATTCAGACTGACATTTGAGTTACAGTACAAATACAGTATGTGTTGGTGGGCATGTATGCACTTGCGCAGTTGTGTGTTTACAACTGAATTCTTTAGGGAAGCACTTTACCATATATGTTCACACGAGTCACTGCGTAGCATTTTCTCCACACCGTTCTTGTCAATTGAATATTCAACATATATATATGTCTTCATGTTTTTGAATGAAAAAAGTTTGTTTTTTCCCCCACTTTTCAGGTCTCGTACATGCTCTTCCTCCGGAGATTTCACATCCTGGGTCATCGGATCCTCATCCAACGCAGGCTCCAGCTCCTCCAGCTCCGGTTCTGGCTGGTCCAACTCTCCATCTTCCTGGGGCAGCTCTGGATCTTCAACCAACAGCGGATCAAATTCAAACTCCGGTTCTGGCTGGTCTCATTCCCCATCTTCGTGGGGCAGCTCTGGATCTTCAACCAACAGCGGATCAAATTCAAACTCCAGTTCTGGCTGGTCCAACTCCCCATCTTCCTGGGGCAGCTCTGGGTCTTTAACCAACAGCGGATCAAATTCAAACTCCGGTTCTGGCTCTTCCTGGGGCAGCTCTGGATCTTCAATCAACAGCGGATCAAATTCAAACTCCAGTTCTGGCTGGTCCAACTCCCCATCTTCCTGGGGCAGCTCTGGATCTTCAACCAACAGCGGATCAAATTCAAACTCCGGTTCTGGCTGGTCCAACTCTCCATCTTCCTGGGGCAGCTCTGGATCTTCAACCAACAGCGGATCAAATTCAAACTCCGGTTCTGGCTGGTCCCATTCCCCATCTTCGTGGGGCAGCTCTGGATCTTCAACCAACAGCGGATCAAATTCAAACTCCGGTTCTGGCTCTTCCTGGGGCAGCTCTGGATCTTCAACCAACAGCGGATCAAATTCAAACTCCGGTTCTGGCTCTTCCTGGGGCAGCTCTGGATCTTCAACCAACAGCGGATCAAATTCAAACTCCGGTTCTGGCTCTTCCTGGGGCAGCTCTGGATCTTCAACCAACAGCGGATCAAATTCAAACTCCGGTTCTGGCTGGTTAAACTCCCCATCTTCCTGGGGCAGCTCTGGATCTTCAACCAACAGCGGATCAAATTCAAACTCCGGTTCTGGCTCTTCCTGGGGCAGCTCTGGATCTTCCTCATGGCAGTCAGGTTCCCCATCCTCTTCGTCGTCTTCCAATTATGGTTCCTCCTCTGGAGGCTGGTCTGCGGGTTCTTCCCAAGGAAGCTCAGGCAGCGGTGGTAGGTCTCCGTCGTCATTGTCGTCGTCCTTGACGTCGACATCGAGCAGATGCGTGTTCAAGTGTCCAGGCGTCCTTCAAGGGGACTACCAATCGTGCAGCACGTGCTCTGGCTACGTGGTCTGCATAGGCGGCCTGACTGTCCCCATGCCTTGCTTTCCTGGGCTGCTCTGGGACGACAAATCCAAGAGCTGCGAGACCGTCTCCACCACCTGTGGGCCACACGCTGGGGGCACCTCAGGGTCTTCGAGACCAAGTAGTGGAGCAGGCGGATCCAGTTGGGGCAGCACCAATGTAGGGGGTACGTCTTCTGGCGGAGGCTCAGGCAATTACACTGGGTCATCATCAGGTCAGACCAGCTGGGGATCCAACACAGGATCATCATCGTCATCATCAACCCACCCTGGTTCCAACAGCTCCAGCTCTGGCTCTTCCTCCGCCAACAGTGGATCGTCGTCCTCGTCGACGTGGTGGTGGTCGAGCTCCGGGTGGAGTGGCAGCGGTTCCTCTGCGGGTGGGAGCCGCAGCTGGTGCGTCTTGTCGTGTGCAGGCCGGCAGCCAGGCTCCTACCAGTCCTGCTACTCTTGCGTGTCGTACGTCGTCTGCAGAGAGGGGATCATGTCCTTCATCTCCTGCGCGGACGGACTGCTCTGGGACGACAGCACCAAGATGTGCGAGAAGGTCTCCTCGACCTGCTCGACTCCCACCCAAAGGGTGTCCTCGGGCCACCTCCGTGGATCTGAAGAAGCGAACGAGGTGGCGCCTCTGCCTGACAGAAACGGCACGCTGAACCAGACAGATTCCACGACCACCGCCGTGCCTCTGTCTCCTGCGAACGCTTCGGGAAGCGTGGTCGTAGGTGGAGGGTCCGGCCTCACCTCCTCCTCCCGGGACAGCCGCTGCGTGTCCTCCTGCCTGGGTCTGCGGGACGGCAACTACCAGGCGTGCGAGAGGTGCGACATGTACGTGGCGTGCGCGTCCGCCTTCCTCTCGCTCATGCCGTGTCCGGCCGGTCTCTTCTGGGACGACAGCACCAAGAACTGCGAGATGGTCTCCTCCACTTGCGGAGCCTTCGCCATTGCTGCAACCAACACATCGACGACGAACACGACGACCACGACGACCACGACGACCACGACGAATACTACCCAGCCTGCTCCGACGACTCCAGCACCCACAAGTGCTCCTATTATTTCTACCCCTGCTTCCAGTGATACACCAGTTCCTCTTCCAAATACCCCTACTCCCACTACTGCTACCCTTGCTCCCACTACACCCCCCACTACACCCCCCACTACACCCCCCACTACACCCTCTACTACCACTACACCCCCCACTACACCCCCCACTACACCCTCTACTACCACTACACCCCCGACTACCACTACACCCCCCACTACCACTACACCCCCCACTACACCCCCCACTACATCCCCCACTACACCCCCTACTACCACTACACCCCCCACTACCACTACACCCCCCACTACCACTACACCCCCCACTACACCCCCCACTACACCCCCCACTACACCCCCCACTACACCCCCCACTACACCCCCCACTACAACCCCCACTACACCCCCCACTACATCCCCCACTACACCCCCCACTACACCCCCTACATCTCTTCTTACAAGTACACAACCTCCTCCCACTACGGCGGAGGACTTTTCGTGCGTGTCTGACTGCACGGGCAGGGCGGACGGGGAGTACCACAGCTGCAAGGGCTGTCACTTTACCTTCATCTGCATGTCGGACTTCGGCTTTGACGTGGAGGTAAGACACCCTCCTGCAGGGCCCACTTCAAATGCCTCGCCTGAAGCGGTTGAATAGCAGTGGAAGGGGCCATTTGAGAGAAGGGGGTGGAGGGTTGGGTTGATGAATTTAGGGTCTGCACTGCCTTCTCCAAACGGTGGGTGCTGTTAGACATGCATGTAGCGGCCAAAACAGTAACCTGGCCAAAACAGTAACCGGAAGTCATCGCAGAGTTATCTGCTCGGGACGTGCTGAAAATTCAACTCTAAAAAGAGACGGCACCCGCCACTCCGCCTGACTGACTTGGCACACCCGGGGAGTTATGCTAAGATCCGGCCGCGTTAATATATCTGCGTTTTGTGACAAACGTCTTGCTCGGCGGTACTGTACTCCATGCATCTTAACGGTGCGCGTGATTCGGGTGTAATCTTAAGCTAAACGACGTTTATTGGCGCTGCTGAAATGGTCGAAGTCGGAAACATTCGGAACGTCGTTTAGCTTAAGATTACACCCGAATCACGCGGACCATTAAGGCGCATGGAGTACAGTACCGCCGAGCAAGACGTTTGTCACAATACGCAGATATATTAACGCGGCCGGATCTTAGCATAACTCCCCGGGCGTGCCAAGTCAGTCAACGGTCGCGTTTTATAAAACCAGACTACAAATAGACTACAGGGAGGTGACTCCCATATTATTTCCGGCAGGGGAGACGGCTTTTAACGGAAAAACTTTTTTGAACGCTACATTATGTGTTAAACGACACATTGGACCAAAAACACAAAAACTTGTAAAGCAACTAATGCGTCGTTTGTCGGGATATATTCCATGCGAAGAACAGGTGCAGGAGCGGTAAATCGCATAAAGAGAGAGCCGAACATATAACTCTGCGATGACTTCCGGTTACTGTTTTGGCCAGGTTACTGTTTTGGCCGCTACAATGCACGCGCGCGCGAGCACAAGCACATAAAGACGCTGCGCGCATGCGTACACACACACATACAAGTAAAGGTAAAGGTGCTCTTTTTATATTGCGCCTTTTTCACCCGTTGATGAATGTTCAAACCGCACACAATTTCCCCCTGGTCATCAGGCTACCTCTTCTTATCACTCCAGCACCATCTCAACTCCCTGGGGAGCATGCAACCAGGTTGCAGATGAACGCGCCAAAGTTAGTTTTCACAATTTTCCAACTCAACCCTCACAGGTACCCGTTTTACTCCTGGGAAGGGAGAAGCAATGTGAGTAAAGCACCTTGCTCAAGGATGCAACTCAAGATTCCGGGCAGCTTTGATCACTGCACCCACCAGCCGCAAGCGACTGCAGGTCCAGCGCTAACCACTCGCCCACAGAGCCCCTACATACACTCACAATCGCACGCACGCACACACACACTCACACACCCACACCTACACACACACACACACACACACACACATCAACACACACACATTAACACACACATTCTAACACACACACATACACACCTAACACACACACAGACACACACAGACACACACACACACACATACACACCTAACACACACACAGACACACACAAATACACACACATTAACACAGACTAACACACACACACGCACACACACACACACACACACACACACACACACACACAAATACACACAATAACACACACTAATACACGCACACACACACACACACATTAACACACACACTCTAACACACACACACATACACACCTAACACACACACACACAGAGACACACACACACACACACAAATACACACACACACACACAAATACACACACATACACACACATTAACACACACTCATACACACACACACACATATATATATATACACACCTAACACACACAAACACACACACACAAATACACACACAAATACATACACATTCGCGCAGGCGCACAAAGAGGCAGACACGCACGCAAAAATCACAAACACACACACATAAATACACACACACACGCACGCACGCGTGCGCGTGCGCGCACTCATAAACTAACACACACATGCGCACATCCACACACATATACACTCACACATGCACACACACACACACACACACACACACACACCCCATCAGCGGGAACCCTTGGTTATCAAGCTTTCCAGGCTTGCTCCTGTAGTTCTAACAAAGATGGCCCTTAAAGCACGAGGGGCGACTAATGGGCTTCTTTTCTGAGTGCAGAACATATACGCCAACGTCATCAATAGTTTGACGTCATCAACTTTCTGATGAGTGATTACAGTTCTACTAATGCTTGTAATTCAAAAATAAGAAAAAGGAATAGCTCCGAAATGTAATGGATGGTTCGTTGGGTAAAAGACTGACGTGGCACCAAAAGTAATCAGAATCCGTGTTGAACTTTTCGAGTTATCTCCTTTCATAACTAACTAACGAACCAGAGGTAAGACAGAGGGCGTGTTCGTTTGGCCCAAAATCTCGAGAGAATCGCGAGGGCTAGGCGTTGCCTAGGTTCCTCGCTCATAAGGACGCACTCGCCGTGAAGGCGGGAGGCCGAGGGAGGTCCGGAGCTCCCTCAATTGGTGTATTCTATGAAGTGAAAAACTGATGTGATATCTGAATCGTCACTTATTTCATCTATAGGCAACTTCTTCACCGACTCTGACGCCAGGACGCAGCCATGTTCTTCCGCCTTGCGAGATGATTGGCCATTTTTCTAGCTGTAGGGGCATCTCACTCGCCCTCCACAAGCCATTCAGGGAGAATTTGCGAGATTTGTGGCCACACAAACGCGCCCATAATGTCCTTGGGGGAGGTAAACAAAAGCACAAAAATGATCCAAGGTACTTTTTGTTTGTGTTGTCTGTCCTGATGCGGTTTGCAGTACCGGAAACGTTGACTTCCTGTTTTGTGTTGTTCTTCTGAGCCCGAACCAGTACCTTGATTACTTTTTAGTTGTCAACTTTCCAGGCTGCAGTCATTCGGTTTTTATCTACCTAAGAGAGAATGACGACGTCTCCCTTCTTCCCTGTCCTTCAGTGTTCTGCAGGCAAGGTCTGGGACGCCAGAGCCAAGAAATGCATGCAGGTGTCCACCACGTGTTCTGACGTCACCACCACCACGGCACCCGAGATAGCCTTCGGTAAGGTCTGCTGCCGCCTGCCGCAGTTTGCATGGATCGGACCTTCAGTAGTGCAGACCTTCAGTAGTACAGAACTTCAGTAGTGCAGAACTTCAGTAGTGCAGAACTTCAGTAGTGCAGACCTTCAGTAGTGCAGAACTTCAGTAGTGCAGACCTTCAGTAGTACAGAACTTCAGTAGTGCAGACCTTCAGTAGTGCAGAACTTCAGTAGTGCAGAACTTCAGTAGTGCAGAACTTCAGTGGTGCAGAACTTCAGTAGTGCAGAACTTCAGTAGTGCAGAACTTCAGTAGTGCAGACCTTCAGTAGTGCAGAACTTCAGTAGTGCAGAACTTCAGTAGTGCAGAACTTCAGTAGTGCAGACCTTCAGTAGTGCAGACCTTCAGTAGTGCAGACTTTCAGTAGTGCAGACCTTCAGTAGTGCAGACCTTCAGTA
Source organism: Theodoxus fluviatilis (assembly GCA_034096865.1). NCBI lineage: Eukaryota > Metazoa > Mollusca > Gastropoda > Cycloneritida > Neritidae > Theodoxus > Theodoxus fluviatilis. The sequence goes on along the minus strand of JAWQFJ010016703.1, from coordinate 2,269 downwards.
GTGCAGACCTTCTGTAGTGCAGACCTTCAGTAGTGCAGAACTTCAGTAGTGCAGAACTTCAGTAGTGCAGACCTTCAGTAGTGCAGCACTTCAGTAGTGCAGACCTTCAGTAGTACAGACCTTCAGTAGTGCAGACCTTCAGTAGTGCAGACCTTCAGTAGTGCAGAACTTCAGTAGTGCAGACCTTCAGTAGTACAGACCTTTAGTAGTGCAGACCTTCAGTAGTGCAGACCTTCAGTAGTGCAGACCTTCAGTAGTACAGACCTTCAGTAGTGCAGAACTTCAGTAGTACAGACCTTCAGTAGTGCAGAACTTCAGTAGTACAGACCTTCAGTAGTACAGACCTTCAGTAGTACAGACTTTCAGTAGTGCAGACCTTCAGTAATGCAGACCTTCAGTAGTGCAGACCTTCAGTAGTGCAGAACTTCAGTAGTGCAGACCTTCAGTAGTACAGACCTTCAGTAGTGCAGAACTTCAGTAGTGCAGACCTTCAGTAGTGCAGAACTTCAGTAGTGCAGAACTTCAGTAGTGCAGACATTCAGTAGTGCAGACCTTCAGTAGTGCAGACCTTCAGTAGTGCAGACCTTTAGTAGTGCAGACCTTCAGTAGTGCAGAACTTCAGTAGTGCAGAACTTCAGTAGTGCAGAACTTCAGTAGTGCAGACCTTCAGTGGTGCAGACCTTCAGTAGTGCAGATCTTCAGTAGTACAGACCTTCAGTAGTGCAGAACTTCAGTAGTGCAGACCTTCAGTAGTGCAGACCTTCAGTAGTGCAGACCTTCAGTAGTGCAGACCTTCAGTAGTACAGACCTTCAGTAGTACAGAACTTCAGTAGTGCAGACCTTCAGTAGTGCAGAACTTCAGTAGTGCAGAACTTCAGTAGTGCAGAACTTCAGCTGTAGAGTTTGAGTGTTTCTTTTGCAAGGGGATAGGCGAGAGAGAGAGAGAGAGAGAGAGAGAGAGAGAGAGAGAGAGAGAGAGAGACAGAGACAGAGACAGAGAGACAGACAGACAGACAGACAGACAGACACAGAGAGAGAGAGACAGAGACAGAGAGAGAGACAGAGCCAGAGAGAGAGAGAGAGAGAGAGAGAGAGGTGGGGACACTAACAGACAGACAGAAAGAAAGACAGACAGACAGACAGACAGACGGACGGACGGACGGACGGACGGACGGACGGACGGACAGACAGACAGACAGACAGACAGACAGATAGAGACAGACAGACAGAGATAGACAGACAGATAGACAGAGAGAAAGACAGACATACAGACTCACAGACAGACAGATAGACAGACAGAAAGACAGAAAGACAGACAGACAGACAGACAGACAGACAGACAGAAACAGACAGAACCAGACATATAGACAAACAGACAGACAGACAGACAGACAGATGCACACGAGAGAGAGAGAAAGGGTGAGAGAGAGAAAGACAGAGAGAGAGAAAGGGTGAGAGAGAGAAAGACAGAGAGAGAGACAGAGACAGAGAGAGAAAGACAGAGAGAGACAGAGAGAGACAGAGAAAGAGACAGAGAGAGAAAGACAGAGAGAGAGACAGAGAGAGAGACGGAGAGAGAGAGACAGACAGACAGACAGACAGAGAGAGAGACAGAGAGAGAAAGACAGAGAGAGATAGAGAGAGAGACAGAGAGAGAGAGAGAGAGACAGACCCAGATAGCAAGCAAACGTTGGGCCAACGTAGTACCAACGTATGCACCTACCGTTGGCCAACGTTGGCGAGACAACGTTGGCCCAACGTAAAGTTGCACCCATGGAATTACGTTGGGCCAACGTGATGAGCCAACGTTAAGCCAACGTTAAGCCAACGTTGCGCCAACGCTGAGCCAACGTGATGGGCCAACGTTGAGCCAACGTAATGTGCCAACGTGATGTGCCAACGCTTGGGCCCACTTGATGGGCCAATATTTCCTGCCCTTTTATATGGCAACTTTGGCAAACATGCATCTTTTCATGTCATTTTTAGCTAACATGCAAGTGCATGCATAGAGAAGCAGCAGATGAACAAAGCAAAATCACAACAAAATGGGTTTTGACATTTGTTACACATTTAATTAATGGACGTTGAACTGGAGTAACACAAATTCCTACAATTGAAAAAAATTCATCTAAGTGGTAAAGTTTACATGTAGGTAAGAAAAAATGTGAATCCTGCATCAGTTCTGATACTCAGTACGTCTTTGCCTGACTGGTCAGAATTGTTATACTTAATATCGATCTTTGCAGAGCCACCATCAATTCAGCAAAAA
>JAWQFJ010016701.1:40000-48210 GCA_034096865.1 Theodoxus fluviatilis | reverse complement strand
TTTTGAGTTTGTGTGTGTGTGTGTGTGTTTTTTCCTCCTCTTTTCTCGAGAGGTTGCGGGTTCGAACCCGTTCTTTTATCTCTTTTTTAAAATAAATATACGAAAACCTGGAGGTTCAGCGCCAGCGGTTTTTATTATTAATCCTTCCAAAGTTGTATTCCATAGTTTTTGTCCAATGAAACAGAAGGATCTAAACCAAAGTATCTGTATTTTCCTGTGTGATACACACAGGAAAATTTTCTCGGAAGGTCGTAGATCTATAGAAGTTGTATTGTCCTCAATAAAATCTGACGCACATATTGCATGGTGCAGCGCCAGAAACACACGTGTGCACATCGCACAAGCGCTTGTGTTCACTGTGACGAATGCTTGTGTTCACTGTGACGAATGCTTGTGTTCACTGTGACGAATGCTTGTGTTCACTGTGACGAATGCTTGCGTTCACTGTGACGAATGCTTGTGTTCACTGTGACGAATGCTTGTGTTCACTGTGACGAATGCTTGTGTTCACTGTGACGAATGCTTGTGTTCACTGTGACGAATGCTTGCGTTCACTGTGACGAATGCTTGTGTTCACTGTGACGAATGCTTGTGTTCACTGTGACGAATGCTTGTGTTCACTGTGACGAATGCTTGTGTTCACTGTGACGAATGCTTGTGTTCACTGTGACGAATGCTTGTGTTCACTGTGACGAATGAACGGGAGCCAGTGAAGCGACACGAGGAGTGTCCGCTGTTCGTCCTCCATGGACCGCGCCTCATCAGTCGGGCTCCGACATTCTGGAGGCGATGAAGCACCCCCTGGTGACTGTGGGGCATTCCAGTCAACGTGCTGTTGCAGTAGTCCAGTGGTGCCAGTACAAGAGAAACTACATGGGTTGCATCACTCTTCTGTGTCAAATAGTGTCTGATCCTCCAAAAACGTCTGAGATAGCAGTGAGTGGATGGAATCACTTGACGAAAGTGGGGATCGAGAAAAGATGGTCGATTTTCACGCCAAAATATCTGACACGCTCACACAAATACTATATGATCTTGTCTTATGGTGTCACCGTCGCATATCTTCTACGAATTTCATTTTGCTCTGGGGAATGACTTGAGTTTTCTCATCCCAATGTTGATGTCCACTCAGCAGTTTTTTTTTCAGTGAAAGTTGTCTGGTTACAGGCAGAGATCAAATACGGCATTGTGTCACTGGCAAAGAGAATATGTTGCGGCCGATAGTCGTCTATGATGGTGCTTACTTCCCTAGTGAGGAGGGAGTACACGATTGGTTTGAGCATTGACCCAGGGGAACGGCAAAGGTCATAAGAAAAATTACCTGAAGTCGAACCTTAAGAATGGAAGCGTTCAACTTTTTAAAAGAATGAACATTTCATGAGGCCTGCAGTTAGCATACAGGTGGTGTTGGATTCATGAAGAAGAAAACAAACTGGGCTTCTAATAGCAAAGGACCGCTGCAAATATATCGTTTTCATCGTGTATGGGTTAAACATTTGGAAGATAAAAGGGGGGGGGGGAATCCGATTAACCCAAGACTATTTCTACTACTGGTTAAAGGTCCTGTAAAATTAGTAGTGAAAGGCAAATAGTTATACATGCATTTTAAACATGGACAAACAAAAACATTTATATTTGCTCTAGACAGAAAACCATTTCGTGGTGCTTATGTTTAGTTTAGGACATGTTGTAGTGAGCTTTCCTGTCTGAAATATCGATACAAATATGAAGCTGCTGATAATGTGTATATTTGTACGGCTTGTAGACCATTTGAATGCGAACTTCATTATTGTTTTGCTAGTCCAGTGTATGACGGCATTATACAGAAGTATCTATCGCATGAAACTTTTCAACAATATGGAGAATTGCAATATTTTGACAGACATATATCTCTCATGAAATATTTCAACAATATGGAGAAATGTAATATTTGACAGAGATATCTCTCACATGAAACTCTTTCAACACTGGAGAATTGTAATATTTTGAGAGAGGTATCTCTCACACGAAATTATTTCAACACTATGAAGAAATGTAATATTTTGACAGATATATCTCTCACATGAAACTTTCAACACTATGGAGAAATGTTATACTTTGACATATATATATATATATATATATATATATATATATATATATATATATATATATATATATATATATATATATATATATATATATATAATGAAATATTTCAACAATATGGAGAAATGTATTATTTTGACATATATATATATCTCGCATGAAACATTTCAACAATATGAAGAAATGTAAAATTTTTACAGATATATCTCTCATATGAATTATTTCAACACTATGAAGAAATGTAATATTTTGACAGAGGTATATCTCACATAAAACTATTTCAACACTATGGAGAAATGTAATATTTTGACAGAGGTATCTCTCACACGAAACTCTGTCAACACTATGAAGAAATGTAGTAAGTATCATGGCAGTACATGATTATTACCCCCGCCAAGAAGGGTATGTTTTATAGTCAGTCGGAGCATATATCATTCTCTGTGCAATGTTTTTGTCTGGAAAAGTTCAAAACGGGTTCTAATGAAATGTTACGCAAGGTGAGGGTTGTACTCATAAATCAGCCACTCAATGCCGGCTGCTACCTGCTACCTCGTTTTGGAATGCCAACCATGACTACATGTTATCCCGCCCCATACGCCGTCACGCATTGCAAGAAAGCATATGTATTTCACACTCAAAGACCGCTAACAGGTGTTAAAATGAACTAAACGCTCGTAGCCGTGTTTCAATCCGTGCGACAAAAAAAAATCTGAGTGTATCAAAATATTGTGACTTTAACATACTTGCTACAAATGTGGCAAAAATGTGCCCATGTTTGTAATTCTGTCTCTGTCTCTCTCTCTCTCTCTCTCTCTCTCTCTCTCTCTCTCTGTCTCTCTCGCTCTCTCTCTGTCTCTCTCTCTCTCTCTCTCCCTCGTTATCTCTCTCTATGTCTCTCTCTTTCTGTCTCTCACTCTCTTTTTGTCTCTCTCTCTCTTTCTCTCTGTCTCTCTCTCTCTGTCTCTCTCTCTCTGTCTCTGTCTGTGTCTGTGTCTCTCTCTCTCTCTGTATCTCTCTCTCTGTCTCTCTCTGTCTCTCTCTCTCTCTCTCTCTCTCTCTCTCTCTCTCTCTCTCTCGTGTGTTTAAGGAATATCTCAACTGTCCTGAGGCCATTGATGCTACCTTTTTAATAAATAGACACATTTGTATGAAAACACGCAGAGTGGCATTGTACCTTTATTATGCCTTCCAAATACGAGATCAGTGTCTGACTTGTCCAGAACTAATCACCTAAAGCAATGCTGTTTGATTGTACATGAACATAATGTGTCATAGAAATGCTACACTTGCACAATCTAGACAGTAATGTATGTGATTATGTACTTCTAGTTGTTTATGCCATACCTTCTCAATGTTGATAGAGAATGCGAAGCAAGTCATGTATGGGCCGGTGGCCTTAACAGTAAAGTCAGTCAGTCAGTCTCTCTCGTGTGTGAGTGTGTGTTTGTGTGTGTGCGTGCGCGCGCGCGCGATCACATGAAGGTGCACAATTATATTAAATGTTTTCATACTTTTATACCAAAAACTATTCTCAACACAGAACTAAACGAGAGTGTCATCTGTTTTCTTTTTCACGTCTTACAGACTGTCAGACAAGATGTGGAAGCTCTTCATCCTGTCCCTGCCTGTCCTGCTGGTCATCCTGTCCCTGCCTGTCCTGCTGGTGGAGGCAAGACGTGGAGGGGACGTGAAGTTCAGACGTCTCCAGTCCATGCCACAAGGCAGCCCTGCACCGCTGGCTGGACAGAGTCACGTGAGGAGCTTGGTGGAGTGCGCCAAGGTGTGCACCAGTCACTTCCGCTGCTCCTGTCGTGGCTATCAGTACCACAAGGCGGCACGCACGTGCCAGGTCTTCCCCTCCACTCTGACGGCAGGGGCAGGCAACTCTGACGAATCCGCTTACTATACGACGGACTTTGGTAAATTGCTTTTTTGTATTTACTTGTCTTCCATAATGTGGCTTGACCTCTCACAACAACAGTAGACATTATGAATATATGCACGTAGATAACACTGATGTTGATTTTAAGGATTCCAGAGTAGTACCTGTTACTATGTGTGGCATGCACTTGGCTGCTGAAACTGGCATATGAATGATAGTCCAACCAGAACTTTATTGAAACTGTTCGGATTTTATATCGTTTTAAATGTATGTCTCTTGAAGTCTGAGAATATACGAAGGTATTAGCAAAGCTAAATTTTTCAACCCTGTCCACTCATACACTACTTTCACAATCATATCAGATAAGCAACCGTCATTTATTTCTCAATGGAATCTGAGACTATTATGTATATCCATTAAACATAAAAAGCCGCTTTTATTTCAAATTGTATTGATTTTAAGAGAGCTGTTCATCTGTGGTGGTCAACCTGCATTAAAGAGAGGAAATGACATAACTTTAATAAATTGTTTACGCAATTACTTTGAATTTTTAAATATAGTTATGTTGTCAATGTTGTCAGCTCTGGGCGGCATCGGGAGTCCATGCAAAGCCAACGAGGACTGTGACTGCGTCCCTGGGTCTGTGTGCAGCAGTGACGTGTGTCAGTGTCCTCCTGGCCAGGTGTACAACGCCACCTCCAGCCTGTGTCAGTGTCCTCCTGGCCAGGTGTACAACGCCACCTCCAGCCTGTGTCAACAAGGTGAGTTCTTTGACCGGTCACTTTCTTTTGTATAAGGATCTTGTCTATACATGGGATTAATTTGTTTTAATACAAACAAGTGTAGGCTAATCCGAGTGTAGAGTCTGAGACTCTTCTGAGACTTCAAAAGTAAATGTTGTTTTTAAATGATGTAGTTAAGTTCACTGGCTTAAAAGAAAACTTTTTTTTCAGATCCATCATCAAAGGTATGCAGTTGAGAATAACACATTATTGGATCAATGCTGATAAAACAATGACATCTTTTCCAAAGTTTGAATCGCCATGATAATGTTGTCACAGCCACATATACATTTATCTTTTCATGAATATCGCTGATCAAGGCTATACGATAAACTGTCTCTCTCCCAGAATTAGCCAGGGGATGACTTTTCCTCGAAACAGGTGTCGACTGTAAGATCTTGAGAGAGGGGGCTATAGAGACATTCACTAACAAATAGTTAAGAACTGTAGTATCCTCCTTCCACCACCCTACTCATCCCCCACCCCCCACCCCCACCACACTCCCACCCCCACCCCCACCCCCATCCCATACGCTCTTCATTCCTTCTCCTTGTTTTATATTTCCAATGTCATTGCTTTCAGAGAAGATTCTAAAACAGGAATGCCCATCGAACTCGTTGCTGCAGACTCACTCACTTACTTACTCACTCACTCACTCACTCACTCACTCACTCACTCACTCACTCACTCACTCACTCACTCACTCACTCACTCACTCACTCACTCACTCACTCACTCACTCACTCACTCACTCACTCACTCACTCACTCACTCACTCACTCACTCACTCACTCACTCACACTCACACTCACACTCACACTCACACTCACACTCACACTCACACTCACACTCACACTCACACTCACTCACTCACTCACTCACTCACTCACTCACTCACTCACTCACTCACTCACTCACTCACTCACTCACTCACTCACTCACTCACTCACTCACTCACTCACTCACTCACTCACTCACTCACTCACTCACTCACTCACTCACTCACTCACTCACTCACTCACTCACTCACTCACTCACTCACTCACTCACTCACTCACTCACTCACTCACTCACTCACTCACTCACTCACTCACTCACTCACTCACTCACTCACTCACTCGCTCGCTCGCTCGCTCGCTCACTCACTCACTCGCTCACTCACTCGCTCGCTCGCTCACTCCTTCGCTCGCTCTTGCTCACTCGCTCTTTCTCGCTCGCTCGCTCGCACTTGCTCGCTCGCTCTTGCTCGCTAGCTCTTACTCGCTCGCTCTTGCTCGCTCGCCCAATCGCTCGCTCCCTCGCTCTCTCACTCGCTTGCTCAATCGATTGCTCAATCGCTCGCTCAATCTCTCGCTCAATCGCTCACTCACTCGCTCACTCACTCGCTCACTCACTCACTCTTGCTCACCTGCTCACTCGCTCACTCTTGCTCACCTGCTCACTCACTAACTCTTGCTCACCTGCTCACTCACTCACTCTTGCTCCCTGTTCACTCACTCACTCACTCTTGCTCACCTGCTCACTCACTCACTCTTGCTCACCTGCTCACTCACTCACTCTTGCTCACCTGCTCACTCACTCACTCTTGCTCACCTGCTCACTCACTCACTCTTGCTCACCCGCTCACTCACTCACTCTTGCTCACCTGCTCACTCACTCACTCACTCTTGCTCACCTGCTCACTCACTCACTCTCGCTCACCTGCTCACTCACTCACTTTTGCTCACCTGCTCACTCACTCACTCACTCTTGCTCACCTGCTCACTCACTCACTCTTGTTCACCTGCTCACTCACTCTTGCTCACCTGCTCACTCACTCACTCTTGCTCACCTGCTCACTCACTCACTCTTGCTCACCTGCTCACTCACTCACTCTTGCTCACCTGCTCACTCACTCACTCTTGCTCACCTGCTCACTCACTCACTCTTGCTCACCTGCTCACTCACTCACTCTTGCTCACCTGCTCACTCACTCACTCTTGCTCACCTGCTCACTCACTCACTCTTGCTCACCTGCTCACTCACTCACTCTTGCTCACCTGCTCACTCACTCACTCTTGCTCACCTGCTCACTCACTCACTCACTCACTCTTGCTCACCTGCTCACTCACTCACTCTTGCTCACCTGCTCACTCACTCACTCTTGCTCACCTGCTCACTCACTCACTCTTGCTCACCTGCACACTCACTCACTCTTGCTCACCTGCTCACTCACTCACTCTTGCTCACCTGCTCACTCACTCACTCACTCACTCACTCTTGCTCACCTGCTCACTCACTCACTCTTGCTCACCTGCTCACTCACTCACTCACTCACTCACTCACTCTTGCTCACCTGCTCACTCGCTTTCTCTTGCTCACCTGCTCACTCACTCACTCACTCACTCTTGCTCACCTGCTCACTCACTCACTCACTCACTCTTGCTCACCTGCTCACTCACTCACTCTTGCTCACCTGCTCACTCGCTCTCTCTCTCTCTCTCTCGCTCACTCGCTCACTCATTCATTGGCTCGCTCACCGACTCAAGGCTCACTGCCTCCTCCATTTTCGTCCGCTTGCTTGGTTGCTTGCGCGAGCTTGCTTGCTTGCTTGCTGGCTGGTTATCGCTCACTCGCTGGCTTCCTCGCTCATTTCTTTCCCATTGCGCTTGCTTGACCCATAGCTCGTCCAGAAAAATTCCACACCGTCTAGAAATGATTGGGTAACCGTTTTTGAACTTTTTACTCACTGCCGACGCAGCGAGTGGTGGATCTCGCAACACATACTGTGACATAGCGAGCATGCTCGCAACACACACGAACGCACGCACGCACGCATACGCACACACGCACGCACAACACACACACACACACCTGCACGCGTTCTGTGTTCGAGACGCACAATATAAGGGAGACAAGTCTTGTTGGCTTGCAAAGCAGAAGCATTTCTCAGCAGAGTTATCTATTCCTGAATGACAATGAAACTTTGAGGATGTCGATTCCTGCATAGTTTGATAATTTATGTAAGAATGGTTTATTTCTTATTAAGCTTTCAAACGTTTGCAACTTAGTAGCACTGTAGGACATTTATATATATAAAAAAACACGATAGTATCATTATGTCGAGAAGAATGTGTTTGTTAACGAGGAATGATTAGACCGATTGATCCAACTTATTTTAGTCTTTCTGAGGGACAGCTGGTGATGGCGTTCAAGACGATCTAGCGCTCGGCGAGCCCCAAAAGTGCACTCTTGTACGACTCGTCATGACCGAGCGCTAGCCAAGATGGCTTCCGCGATGCCTTCTCATCCTCCCGGATTTCGCTTCTCAACCAAATGAGTGAACCAGCAGCTGCAGACTGCTCGTTTCTTACGGAAGCTGATAAAATATGTTAAGATGCAGTTGTGCATTAAGGATCGGCACCGCTCGAATAGAAAAGTATGTCAAAATGACAGTGCTGACTTGGTGCCAGCAAGAA
>JAWQFJ010016701.1:30000-35000 GCA_034096865.1 Theodoxus fluviatilis | reverse complement strand
ATTTTCTACGCTAATCAACTTTTATGGCTCAAAATATCCACAGCGTGTTATTTTAGAAAAACGATCTGATCTAATGTGATGTGATGTTATATAATAAATAAGTGATAAACGGTATTATTGAATAAATGTTGTGAATATTTCTGTGGTTGCTTAGATTTGTTTAATTAGTGCATGTCTCTCCCAGCCGTGAGATTGTGGGAGATGTTTATTTATCCCAGCTGCTGTCTCCATCACCACCAGAGGCAGAGTGAACATTAGTCTGTGTTCTGACAGGTTGCTATCGCTGCTGTCCGGTCCTGTAATCGCTCTGTGCTCTGACGAGATGTTATCGCTGCTGCCTCTGTCCAGCGCTGCCCTGTGTCAGCAAGCTCCCACAGTCCTAGAATTCTCTCTTCCAGCCTTTGTCTGAAAGCCCCTCCCGCTTTGTTTCTGTCCTAATAAATAGAGGCTGCGATGCCTGCTTAGAAGGAAGGGCCCCATTCCATCTGGGTGAGCTCAGACCCCATTCCATCTGGGTTACTGAGCGCTTGTATCAGCTGCGAATAAAGATTGGAAAATCGTCCTCGCCCCTGCGTCTCACTTGACATACGACGTACCACTGTCTTGAACAGTGGGGAAACCAGGCCGCACGAAAGATCCGCAACAATTGGTGTCAGAAGTGGGATCTATGTCGTATGTCCTACAATCTAAGGAGCAGGAAAATGGCTGAGGAAACGACGATAGCTGACATCATCACCATGCTGAGGCAAATGCAGCAGGAGGAAGAGAACGACAGGAAGAGGCAAGAGGAGAAAGAAGAACGCCTGCGCCAAGAGAAAGAAGAAGAAAGAAGACGGCAGAAGGAGAAAGAAGAACGCCTGCGCCAGGAGAGAGAAGAAGAAAGAAAACGGCAAGAGGATAGAGAGGACCGTCTGCTTCAGCTCTGGCAGCAAACGAACCGCCAACTCCAGAGTCTAGTAGGAGAGAAAGTGACCCACCAGATAGCAGAAGTCGAGGAGCGTGTCACTAGTCCGGAGCAGGAGCACCAGCGGCTGCGAAAAGAACTGCCAATAGAAGAAGACTGTGGAGCCATGGAGGATATTGCCAGTGAAGAGTGCCAGAGGAGCAGCTGTAGGCCTGTGCGACCATGTGGGTATGCCCCTGGAGAGGGTAACTGGCAACACCGCAAGAGAGTCGGAGTTGTCGTCGCGGACAGGACAGCTGGACGTAGTGGCACAGAAGATGGCATTATCAGCGCTCAGGAGCGGTCTGGTGTAGAAGTCAACAAGAGATGCAACTCCCCCAGCGGTCTACGTCCTCGAAAACGTGAGTCTGCAAGGAGATCGGACAACCTTGGACTGTCATCGCGTCTGCCTTACTCCGCTGAGGTGCGGAGGATTCGCCGCTACAAGACCCGGCAGAGGGACGCGAGAGGGCGGCCGGTACCTGCTTCGCCGGTGGAGGACGACGACCCGACCGCGTGGGCTTCCTCCAGGGCGAAGATGGCGCCGTGGGATTCGTCGGCAACAGGAACGAGGAGAGATCGAGACTTGATGCTACAAGAACGTTTCCATAGCAATTGTGTCACCTTCGTATGGACTGATGGTATTACCTAAATGCTACTGCACAGGAGATATTGCGGAGTCAGGAGACTGAATGATGTGCTGCCAGGGAGGTAAGGAATGGAGCAGTTTGATTTTTATTTAGTAATAGATCTTGATGTAGTATGTGTTCTCGGTGCCATTAATTTTTAATTTAGTAGTAGGTCTTGGTGCAGGATGTGTTCGCGGTGCCATTATATTGCATTTATGAGTTCAGGAGAGATAGATCTGGATTTTACCTATTGTGAGGTCTATAGCGTAGATGCTGCGGAAGGATGTCTGGATTTGACCCGGTTTAGAAGTCTCCAGTACTGTGTGTACTGAAGAGGGACGTCTGGAGAGGCCCAGAGGAGGCCGGTAGCACAGGTGTGCTGAGGGTAGACGTCCAGGTGAGACTTAGTGTGGGTCAACAGCCATGGTGTGCTGTGTAGAGGTGTCCAGATCCTACCCATCCGGGGTAGGCAGCACTAGTACGCTGATAAGAGATGTCCAGAGTCCACTCATCAGGAGATCTTGGTACCGGTTCACTGTGTAGATTCAGTTTTATGTATTTATAATTATAGCTTTGTTAGTTGATGGCGTCATCAATGGTGTGTTGTGTTATTCTGGCATAGAATAACTAATACGTGTCATGTAAAAGATTTGAGTAAGGTTGTGCATCACTTTTTGTATCAAGAATTCGTGCTCCTTCCTCCCTGTGCCTTATCGAGTGATATGCCGCTAGTGTGTTCTCCTGATTTTCCATGTGAGTCACCTGACACGTGTGTATAGGGCTCTGAGATCCACAGCGTTTAGCGACTGAACGTTCGCTGACCCTGTTGGGTGCCCTCAGCTAGATATTTGATGGACATTGGTGGTCGTGTTAAACGTTAAATCGTTCCATATTGATTGTCCATAGTTTTGAATCGAAAAATTATTATTGTACTCGTTTTGGTCTGGCCCTGTTGTTGGTTTTGTTAGAACAGGATTTTAGAGATTCTAGTAATTACGGTATCTGTTTTGGTAACTATTCAGGGACCGAATAGTTTTAAGGAGGGAGTAGTGTTGTGAATATTTCTGTGGTTGCTTAGATTTGTTTAATTAGTGCATGTCTCTCCCAGCCGTGAGATTGTGGGAGATGTTTATTTATCCCAGCTGCTGTCTCCATCACCACCAGAGGCAGAGTGAACATTAGTCTGTGTTCTGACAGGTTGCTATCGCTGCTGTCCGGTCCTGTAATCGCTCTGTGCTCTGACGAGATGTTATCGCTGCTGCCTCTGTCCAGCGCTGCCCTGTGTCAGCAAGCTCCCACAGTCCTAGAATTCTCTCTTCCAGCCTTTGTCTGAAAGCCCCTCCCGCTTTGTTTCTGTCCTAATAAATAGAGGCTGCGATGCCTGCTTAGAAAGAAGGGCCCCATTTCCATCTGGGTGAGCTCAGACCCCATTCCATCTGGGTTACTGAGCGCTTGTATCAGCTGCGAATAAAGATTGGAAAATCGTCCTCGCCCCTGCGTCTCACTTGACATACGACGTACCACTGTCTTGAACAGTGGGGAAACCAGGCCGCACGAAAGATCCGCAACATAAACGATGAACAGTTTTTTCATTGGAAGTAATGATCTTATAATGAATTTGCGTAAAACGATATTCTGACCTACAAAAAATCCACACAATCCTGTTTTGTTTGTACGAAAAACTATTCTCTCTCTCTCTCTCTCTCTCTCTCTCTCTCTCTCTCTCTCTCTCTCTCTCTCTCTCTCTCTCTCTCTCGTCTCCTGCTCGCGCTCGAGTCGATAGGACGTGTGTGCTGCAGCTCTGCCCTGCTGACGTTAGTTTACCACAGCCACCACCACAATGCCAGTCGCTGGACTACCAGTTACTCTGGAAACGTTGCTGACATCCTTGCTGGCGACGAGTGAACCTTCCTCGTGGAAAGTAACAGGCGAACGTGGGACCACTGTAGTTGTGCTACGCTTTCGAGAGAACGACGGCCGGCCATTACCAGCGCGCGACGACCAGAGGGGATTTTGGAAGCGGAAGACTCCGGCACAGCGGCGACGCGACCAACAACGAGCCGATCACTACAGAGCAAAGGGTGAGCAGAAAGCGATCGTCACTTTATTCCGCGAGTATTCCAATGAAAATGTTGCGACATCCATTGTATGTGATACTGCGTCTGAGCGAAACTCACGAGTCAATGCAGACAGATCATGTAGCCTCCTCTTCAGTGACCTTTGACCTGACAAGTGTACCGTTTTGCACTGAGACGGAGCCTGCCGCATCGCCAGTCACCACCATTCAAGAGCCTCCCGCTGTAACAACGCAACCTTCCATTCCTGTCCATCATCCCGACTTGTCACCACCTTCAGCAAGCAAAGAGGTTCCCTGTGGGGAGATTCAAGCTGCACTCCAACGCTGCATGGACGAGATGGGGGAGGCTCTGAATCGCCGGATGGAAAAGATGGAAGAGATGGAGAGAACAGTGCGGGAAGGAGTGACCGGGGTGTGTAGTGCCATGGGTGTCAGCGGTGTAAATCAAGTTGATCGCGATGGGTCTTCACCTGCTCTCCCACCTACGTCTACTGATCGACTCTCTGACTTCGACCAAATTTTCAGGAGGATCCGGTCGCAGTCATCGTCGGGGGCTGACACCACGACTCCAGCTCCATGTGCTCCAGATTTGTTTGTCAACAGAGGCAGAACCGAGATGCGCCGGGCGCCGCCGACACGACAGCTCCTCACACGGTCTGCACGAAATAAATGATTCTGTTGATGATGATACCGCTCTCTTTCGTGCAGATCGTGTACCCCGTGCTTGCCACAACTGGGTGCCAGTTTTGATGACTGTACATAGCCGTTGTTCGCGTTAGACACGATTTGTTCGTGTTCCAATGTAATGGACCAGTGGCCTGGACATTAGATTAATTCGTTCGTTCGTTCTCTCTCTCTATCATCGCGTGTCGTGGCTTATGACTCGCTTGTCTCCGCGTACGCGCCTCAATCATGTGTCCAGTTTGTTTCATTCTTTTGATGTATCATATTTTTGCAACAGGCCGGAGGCCTACGCAATAAATGATTCGTTCGTTCGTTCGTTCGTTCTCTCTCTCTCTCTCTCTCTCTCTCTCTCTCTCTCTCTCTCTCTCTCTCAATTCTCAACTTCGTACTCTGTATAAACAATAAACAATGTAAACATAATTTCCTCTCTGCCTTTGATGATTAAATACCTTTTTCAGCCCAAAGACTAAGCAGTGTGTGTATTCTTGGATATCTGTCTAGTTATTTCAATTTATCTAAACGTTAAGTGTTTATGTATCACCACCACACCACCACCACCAGAACCACAACCACCACCGCCATCTCCATCACTACCGATATCACCACCACCACCATCACAATAAAAATAAACGAAACAACCATCTCCACAACCACCATCACCCACACC
>JAWQFJ010016701.1:0-22500 GCA_034096865.1 Theodoxus fluviatilis | reverse complement strand
CCCCTATTTAGAACAGAGAAAATATACCACACTTTCCGAGTATTCTAACACAATAGCATGTAGGAAGTTGTACTTTTCTTGAGTGCCATTTTGACTATACGTCACCAGCTGGAACTTTGATCCGGTAAAAAACATTACACCAGCCATCAGAGATTAAGGCTCTGGTTAGTCAAGTGTCATGTTGCTCCAAAGAGAGTCATTACCTCAGTCTATGGCGAAGTCATATTCTCATCCTACACGTTTCTAAGTGCTACACAATATACACAGTTTTTACGTACCTCTATATATCGGCTTACATCATGTCACACATTGATTAGTATAGGATATTTTGATCATTCAAAATTGAAATCGTGAATAGAGTCGGTGTTGTTTTATCTGTAAATGCTATGACTCTTTCCTAGCATCTGCACCACCGGTTCAGGAATTCCTTAGGTCTGCAGAATTTTACCACTCTCACAGTGTCATCATTTTGTAAATATCCGAAATAGGTCAACCAGATAAGACACGACTTTTTTTCTTGGCCTCCATCGCGTCTTGGCTGTATGACTTCTGAATTATATATTGCATTAAATGATTCAATTAGATCATAATTAGTCCCTTGTTAAGAAAGCTTTTCACCATCCTTTCACGGCACTTAATTTAGATGAGACAGTTGCGTGGTCTCTCGTGCGTTTCATGAAGATGAAGCCCTCTATTAGTTTGTTAGGAAATTCTGGGTCCCCTTTCAAAACACAGAAGGCATGCTCGAGCAGTCACTGGATATTTATGTATGAGCTTTTTCCATTATCCTCCTGTATGTCTACAGGTTTATAAGATCACGGTTTATAGTCTTTTATTCGGCCCTTTTACTTTTTCCTACCTCCTTTAATCCTCCCTAGTACCAGGATGTGCTCTGTAGTTTCTTTATCTAAACGTTAAGGGTGTCCACAGAATGTTCGTGTGTAACAAGCTTTAGTTTGCAGGATACTTTTAGCGAGAATTAGTGTCCAGTGGTGGTGTTCATATGAACCCACTACGCGGTAGTAGGCAACTAAATCGGAAGTTGGCTACTAAATTGTGAAGTAAGGTGTTCATATGAGCCCACTACGCGTAGTTACCTCCTAAGTTGGCCACTAAACGACCCAAAATTTAGTGGTGATCTCTATCACCACTACACGGTGTAGTAGCCAACTATTTGCAAATTTCAATGGCCGACGTGTTACCGGTTCACAAAGAAAAAGCTCTATTTCGGGATACTAGCAACCCATCCAAAGAAAAAGTAAGCCATGCACAGCATTAATTTATCAAAGCTGTATGTTGAATGCATCAATAGGTCGTGAAAGCGCTTAATTTTACAAATGGGAATGGAGGTCAACGCATCCACGCCTTCGCATGTGTTGCCATCGTTTGTGTCGACATGATTTTACGCTCTCGCTCGAGCCTCAGCGCGCACTTTCCCCACCAAACTCGTGAAACCCTGGCGTACGTCGATACGCATTTCCTCGTTTACAAAAATAAAGCAATTTAATCTGAACAGTGTTTACATAACAAAAATCCATTTTAAATGCATCGTGTTCATGGCAGCAGGTAAAACTAGCTTTGTACACAATGTCAACACATGCTTCAGCGTGGAAGCGTCGATCTGTAAAATGTAAAAGCTTTCACGACCTATTGATGCATTCAACATACACCTTTGATAAATTAATGCTGTGCATGACTTACATATTCTTTGGATGGGATGCTAGTATCCCGAAATAGAGCGTTTTCTGTGCAAACTGGAGAGAGGTCCGCCATTGAAATTTGCAAATAGTTGGCTAGTTCACCTCTTGTCGTGACCTCTACGCATGCGCATTAGATGGGATATCCCAAGAATAATAATCTGGGTAACTACTTCGTTGAGGGGAGCAAGTAGCGTCTCATGATCACCTCACTATCATAGTTGGGAACAACTCAAAGTTGCCAACACCGACATCTAGGTCAGCCGAAATGGTTTCAGGTGGAGGAGCCGGAGATGGGATATCAGCTGCTGGGGGATGATGACATTCATCAGCTGAGCTGCTTTCGTTTCATCCTGTAGGATTTGTGGCTGGCTGTGACAGGACCCTTTAGTGGCTAGAAATCTATTGTTTGGGACTGTGGAGCTTTACTTCTTCTTCTTCTTCGTAATCCTGTGGATGCCCCGTTGATCGAGGAGAAATTCAACAATTTTTTGGTAGCCCTGAAGAGGGCCGTTTGGGGAGGAGTAGCCCTGAAGAGGGCCGTTTTGGGGAGGAGTAGGGAAGGCGGTTGCTTAGTACTCCTGTGAGGTACCCGGTTTTACTCCTGGGTGGGGAGAAGCAATGCGAGTTAAGCATCTTGCTCAAGGATGCAACTCTGGGAACCGTGCAGATTCGAACGCCGTACCCACTGGCCGCAAGCGACTGTAGGTCCAGCGCGCTCACCACTCGGCCACAGAGCCCCTTATTCCGATTTTTCTCGATCAAATATTTTCTTTGTTGGAGTATAGAGCTATTAGATATTGCTCTGTTACGGTACTTCTTTTCGTGATTGTTTTGATGTAGTCAGCATTTATGTTTTTAAAATACGGTATTTGCACACACACAAATCACGAAGTTTTATATAAACTTGTATTTCACATAAACACAACTTGCACACACAAGCGGGAACTAGTAAGATACTCTGAACTAGAGGAGCACAGCTGGTTGAGACTTCCTGCAGAGGGTCCTTGACGTAGTCTGTCATCCGGCTCTTGTGAGGTCCAGGCGGAGTCTCAGGAGGTGGGAGAAATGCAAGGGAGACTGAAAGGGTGGCCGAGTCTGCATCCCTGTGGATCTGCCAGAGCAGAGACAGGTCAGGATGACCGACAATAGATCCCATTCCCCCCAGTGGCCAGATTGGCAGCTTTGGGCCACCTCAGCCTTAACTACTGGAGTGGGCTCTGAAAGCCCAGCAGCCAGGGGTTCCTCCTCATGAAGGGGGCAACGAGTAGCCATGGCTATATGTCGTGCTCTTGTAGTACTTATTGCATCTCATTCTCTTTACATGTATACAGCTCAAGTAACAATCGTACGGGTTTGTTGTGAACTATAAATAAATGCGGTTCCTACGTAGTATTTTTGCTGTACCAAGGAAATTGTCAATGGTGATAGAACAACTTTGGTTTTCTGCAATGTCTGATGTCTTTATTATCTAAACCATTTCAAAATAACAATGCCCTTGGCGTGTCCATCATAAAATGTTAACGCGGACCCAAATGTTGTAGATCCACTAAGATTTATTGATGGCCTAATACTTTGTAAAGGTTTATTAAAGCCAAACCTAAAGAAGTTGAGGATATTCAAAAGATCAAAGGGGGAAACACCATCAAACGCTTTGTCATGAGTGAAGAAGAGGAAGAATTGTTTCTCTTTAGCAATACTGTCACACGTGTGAAATAAAGCACCACAAAAATGCAAAAGGTATTGTGTGCTGTTTGTTATGTCACTGGCAACGTTTTCGAAAAGAACTCAAAATTAATGCATTTTCAGTTTCAGCTTGATTGACACTATTCCTCTTTTTGTTTTCACAGCTACAAATGCTATGACATTTACTTCATTATGCAAGGAAAAGAAATTGACATTAATATCAACAAACGATGGTATTTACTTGGAATCTGACGCCTCATTCTTAAAGACCACTTTGAAAACATCAGAAAACATACACATCTAATATATTTGAGAAAATACACTCATGTCATTATTTCACAAGTCCTGGCTCTCACGGGATTTCTACTTAAGGATGACGAGTATATCTGGAGTTGAGAACAGACAGAGACCAACAAACGTTTTTCAAGAATCGGCCTCGAAGTGGAGTCGGTTACAAAGTTCACAGGCGTGCCCAGGTCCACAATGTCTTGCTGGCTGACTGAGACACAGGCGAAGATGCTAACAATGTCCAGACTCTTGAAGCAAGTTACACATATGGGTGGTCGAAGAGTCGAAGTCTTCCAGTTGGTGTGTTTAAGTGCTTCACTGACAAACAGATGAATGGGCCAGAGTAGAAAGATTTTATAAACACCAGCAAGCACGATATTAGCGACTCGTGACAACTGCTTCTACTAATAGACCACTTGATAGTTCAGCTGCCATCTTGGAAATGGCACATGCACAGTACGCACTGACCTCGCTCGACATGTAAACAAGAAGGGCAAAGCCCATACGACTCACATGCTTGACCTTGACCTTTACATGACCTTCAAGGTCAAGGTCAAACAACTAAACCTAGCAATGACATCATACACTAAGAAATGCTTTACACATTTTCCCTACCAAAATACATGTGGCCTTGACCCAAGGTCAAGGTCATCCAAGGTCATGCAACACAAAGCTGTTAATTCAAGACATAGGAAGCACAATGGTGCTTATTGGCACTTTCTACCATGATTTATGGTCACTTTTAGTGGTTCACTACCCCATTTTGGTCACATTTCATAAGGGTCAAAGTGACCTTGACCTTGATGATATGTGACCAAATGTGTCTCATCATGAAAGTATAACATGTGCCCCATACAATTGTTAAGTTTGAAACTGTTATCTTCCATAGTTCAGGGTCAAGGTCACTTCAAAATATGTATAAAATCCAACTTTGAAGAGCTCCTGTGACCTTGACCTTCAAGCAAGGTCAACCAAACTGGTATCAAAAGATAGGGCTTACTTTGCCCTATATACCATATATAGATGAGGTATCTAATCTCAAAAACTTCAGAGAAAATTGAGAAAATGGGGAAAATGGCTGTTTTTTAGACAACATTTATGGCCCCTGCGACCTTGACCTTGAAGCAAGGTCAAGTCACTATGTATGTATACACCATCATGATCATGCCACATTTGGTATTGATAGACTTAATAGTCTCCGAGAAAAATCCAACGTTAAAGTTTTCGGACGCCCGGACGCCCGGACGCCCGGACGGACGAAACGGGTGAGTACATACTCACTTTTGCTTCGCATGTGAGTCAAAAAAGGATCTCTGTGTGTGAATGAGTATATACTTAGCGAACATTTACGATGCACTTCCCTCAGTGTGTGACTGCGTTAGTTCAAAGTCTACGATGTGCCAAAACAAAAGAAGTTTTTACAGAAACTCCATTCCCTTCCATTTTGTCTAAAATACTAGATCTCATCATGATCGTACTCCGAGTCAGACAGTGCAAAATGTGCGATCTGACTGACCGGTTAAGACGACCAGGTGTTACTAGGTCAGTCGAGGAGTTTATCCATTGGTCGAGTTAATGCCAACTGTTGATGTGGCCCATTTCTGAAATTTGAAGAAGTAGGCTACGTTTAACATGCACTCACTGAATAGATTGCCGAACAGAAGTTCACGGTCGGCTTCGTAGATTGCTGCTAAAGGTGTCATAAGAACATTTTTATATCAACAATATCCAAAGGAACGTCCGCAGTTGGGTATTAGTGGTCGACTGCAGCCAATGATGTTATATGATATTATTGAATTTAATATCAACAACATCATGAAGAAAGTGCAATGTCATTGCCAGCTCATATTCCATCCTCGGAGTACTGGTCCAAGTCGTGGCGAACTCCATGACTTTCGCAAATAGCAGCCTACCACCTCTCAAGTCGATAGCTTCCATTGCTGCACCCGGTTATCGGGCGATGAAATGCCATTGCGACGGATACAAAGAACGATCACACCAAAATAAACCGTTTATCTCGCAGCAATCGTGTGTGTATTCTCGCTTGCCGCCATTAGAAAATGATATCGTTTACACGTAGAATTGCAACAACCAATGACAATCAAAAACTACAATTACGTGTGACGTCCTGTATCACCGGAACTATCAAGTGGTCTATTGTATTCTTTCATGAACAAATTCAGTTACTCGTATGTGGCCATTTATTGTATCAAAGAAATTAGTCGTATGTAGTACTTTATCATGAAAGAAGACAGCTACTCGTATGTGGCCACCTAGTTTATAATGAAAGATGACAGTCGTATGTGGCTACTTAGTTTATCATGAAAAATCACAATATGTCGTATGTGGCCACTGAGTTTATCATGAAAGAAGACATTTGGTCCTATGTAGCCACTCAGTTTATCATGAAAGATGACAATATGTCGTATATGGAGATTTAGTTTTTCATGAAAGAAGACAGTCGTATGTGGCCGCTTAGTTTATCATAAAAAAGACAGTTACTCGTATGTGGCCACTGAGTTTATCATGAAAGAAGACAGCTGGTTATATATGGCCACATAATTTATCATGAAAGAAGACAGTCGTATGTGGCCGCTTAGTTTATCATAAAAAAGATAGTTACTCGTATGTGGCCACTGAGTTTATTATGAAAGAAGACAGCTGGTTATATATGGCCACATAATTTATCATGAAAGAAGACAGTCGTATGTGGCCGCTTAGTTTATCATAAAAAAGATAGTTACTCGTATGTGGCCACTGAGTTTATTATGAAAGAAGACAGCTGGTTATATATGACCACATAATTTATCATGAAAGAAGACAGCAGGTCGTGTGTGGCCACTTAGTGTATCATGAACAAGAAGGGCAAAGCCCATACAACTCACATGCTTGACCTTGACCTTTACATGACCTTGACCTTCAGGTGACCTTCAAGGTCAAGGTCAAACAACTAAACCTAGCAATGACATCATACACTAAGAAATGCTTTACACATTTGTCCTACCAAAATACATGTGGCCTTGACCCAAGGTCAAGGTCATCCAAGGTCATGCAACACAAAGCTGTTAATTCAAGACATAGGAAGCACAATGGTGCTTATTGGCACTTTCTACCATGAGATATGGTCACTTTTAGTGGTTCACTACCCCATTTTGGTCACATTTCATAAGGATCAAAGTGACCTTGACCTTGATGATATGTAACCAAATGTGTCTCATGATGAAAGTATAACATGTGCCCCACATACATATTAAGTTTGAAACAGTTATCTTCCATAGTTCAGGGTCAAGGTCACTTCAAAATATGTATACAATCCAAATTTGAAGAGCTCCTGGGACCTTGACCATGAAGCAAGGTCAACCAAACTGGTATTAAAAGATAGGGCTTACTTTGCCCTATATACCATATATAGGTGAGGTACCCAATCTCAAAAACTTCATAGAAAATTGAGAAAATGGGGAAAATGGCTGTTTTTTAGACAACATTTATGGCCCCTTCGACATTGACCTTGAAGCAAGGTCAAGTCATTATGTATGTTTTCTAGGCCTTGCCATCATACACCATCATGCCACATTTGGTATTGATAGACTTAATAGTCTCCGAGAAAAATCCAACGTTTAAGTTTTCGGACGCCCCGACGCCCGGACGCCCGGACGGCCGAAATGGGTCAGTACATAGACTCATTTTTGCTTCGCATATGAGTCAAAAATGACAATATGTCGTATGAGGCCACATAGTTTATCATGAAAGAAGACAGCTGGTCGTATGTGGCCACTGAGTTTATCATGAAAGAAGACATTTGGTCGTATGTGGCCACTGAGTTTATCATGAAAGATGACAGTTATATGTGGCCACTGAGTTTATCAGGAAAGAAGACAGCTGGTCGTATGTGGCCACTGAGTTTGTCATGAAAGAAGACAGCTGGTCGTATGTGGCCACTGAGTTTATCATGAAAGAAGACAGATTGTCGTATGTGGCCACTGAGTTTATCATGAAAGAAGACAGCTGGTCGTATGTGGCCACTGAGTTTATCATACGAGATATGTGCAAGAACGAGCGAGAGAAGAGAGACAGAGAGAACGGGAAGAGAAAGAACGAGAGAGGCAAGAGCGCGAGAAAGAACGAGAGAGGCAAGAGCGCGAGAAAGAACGTGAGCAGGAGAGAGAGCGGGAAGAGAAAGAACGAGAGAGGCAAGAGCGCGAGAAAGAACGTGAGCGGGAAGAGAAAGAACGAGAGAGGCAAGAGCGCGAGAAGGAACGAGAGAGGCAAGAGCGCGAGAAGGAACGAGAGAGGCAAGAGCGCGAGAAGGAACGAGAGAGGCAAGAGCGCGAGAAAGAACGTGAGCAGGAGAGAGAGCGGGAAGAGAAAGAACGAGAGAGGCAAGAGCGCGAGAAGGAACGAGAGAGGCAAGAGCGCGAGAAGGAACGAGAGAGGCAAGAGCGCGAGAAGGAACGAGAGAGGCAAGAGCGCGAGAAGTAACGAGAGAGGCAAGAGCGCGAGAAGGAACGAGAGAGGCAAGAGCGCGAGAAAGAATGTGAGCGGGAAGAGAAAGAACGAGAGAGGCAGTTTGAATTGGAGAAACTAAGAGTGAGCAAGGATGTTCCCTCCACTCCTTCAAAAAAATTGCGGCAAGTCCAAAATTGCCATACTTTGATGACAAAACGGACGAGATGGATAGCTATCTCTTTCGTTTTGAGAAGTACGCGGGTGCCGTGGGATGGGATAGACGGGATTGGGCTACGCTGCTTCCCTCTCTTTTGAAGGGCAAAGCTCTCAACACCTACCATGAGCTATCGTTGCGAGAGTCGCTCTCATACGACGAGCTCAAAAAAGCGTTGTTGCGTACCTTCCAGTGCTCCGCAGAGGGTTACCGGTCTCGCTTCCGTGCCTTGAGGCCTCAGCAGGGAGAAAGTATGATGACTTATCTAAGTCATTTGAGGCATCTCTTGGATCGGTGGATAGACCTGTCGCGGGTCGAGACAACATTCGACGGCCTCATCAATCTGGTCTTGAGGGAGCAGATTCTCGCTTCTTGCTCGGCCAGTTTGGTCACTTTCTTGAAGGAGCGAGATCACGGGTCGGTGCAAGACTTGGTAGCCGATGCTGAAAGGTATCGAGAGGCTCATCCCTCTCAGTCCATGTCTGCCAAGGCTTCAGCTGATGTGTGGTCAGCAGGGGTTGCTACACCCGTTGAGGCACCTGGGTTTTCGCGACCAAACTACCAAGGGGTGCAGAAGGGTCGAGCTTTTTTCCGCCCAGGACCCCGCAGAGGGCTTTACAGGGGAGGGCGTACGGACACTGGGCGATCTCAGCCTCCAGATAGGGAAGTCAAGTGTTGGTACTGCGCTGAGGCTGGCCATAAGATTCAGGCGTGTCCGACGAAACCCGCCCCAGGGGGCCAGGTCACGGCATCTTGTGTCGTGGTGCCGTGTGGGGACTCACGGGAATTTGCTTCGTCTGGCAGTCGGGGACAGATGCCTGACGTTAGCTGTGCTATGGCGTTGGAGCATGATGTGCCCAGCTCGTTGCAAATCTGCTCGGGTCAGTTGAACGGACGACCGGTGCAGGTGATGCTTGACTCGGGGTGCTCGACTGTAGGGGTGCGTCGATCTTTCCTGACTCCGGATCAAATCACGGCTCGCGTGCTGCGTTGTCGACAGTTCGCAGGTGATATTGTCGAGCTACCAGTCGCACGGGTCAGATTGGATACTCCGGTGTTCAGGGGAGAGGTTGATGCTTGCGTCATCGAGAATCCCGTGTGTGACGTCATTCTGGGTAGGATTCCGGGAGCTCGGTTCCCATGCGCAGAGCTAGTGGGGGCCGTGCAGACAAGGGCACAGGCTCAGGCTGGGGAGAAGCCTTTCCGTCCTCTACTTGCGGCAAAATGTCCTGAAGTAGACATCACCCCTCAGAGGGTGCAGTCATTGCAGAGGTCGGATGTTCCTCTTAATCCCCATTTTCATGACTCGACGGGTTGTCACTTGGTGGGTTCCGGGGATGTGGTGGGCCCGTTGACTCCTTCGTCGTCCAGGGGAGACAAGTGTGTCCTCGCGTTGGTCGAGGGGGCGACGCGCTGTCCGGGGGCAGTGGCGCTGCGCGCAGTAGAGACGAAGGTCGTGGCAGAGGCACGGGGGTACGTTTTTCCCCGCACAGGGGTGCCCGGGCAAATGCTGCCAGACTTAGGGTTGCAGCTCACGGTGGGTGATGAAGGTTCCATCTCTTACCGTGTGAGGGCCGCTGGAATTCGCAGGCGGATATGGGTTCCAGGATGATGCAGGATTGAAGCTACACAAGTTGCAGGAACTTGTTCGGCTTGATGGGGGGGTGGTTGTTACGAATCGAATGTGGCGAATGGTGGTGTGCACGTGGTTAGGTTTTGACTGTGATTATTTTTAGCATGAGTGGGTGACGTAGTGACTGAGGAGTGTTCACGGGTGAGCGAATGATCTGATTGATTGTATATTTGCCGAGTGAAAGCTGGATACGACACTCGAGCGAATGAACCCCAGGGTGACGGGTGAGTGCTTATTTTATCTGTATCCTTCTATATTGTAAATACCGCGGATGTATGATGATTGATTGTGAAGGAACGGATGAGTGAGTTTGTGTTTTTCAGGGTTCTTTGGACAGCGGAGAAGTGGAGCTTTCCGGGCGGGGGCCTGTATGAAGACTGTCGGCGGGGGGCCGCTGGAGCTTGAGTGTTTGAAGTCTGAGTGCCGGCGGGGGCCGCACGTCAGCACCTGTGAGCCCTGGTGTGGGACGGGCAGTGGAGTTTGTTTTGGTGTTCGAATACACTATTCTGTAACTCGGTGCTGGTGTTTGTGTTTTCTTGTTTATTTTCATTTGTGCGGGCTAGGCAAACCCGAGGCCCAGTTAGCCTGTCCGTAACACTCACATCCCTGTGTGGCTTTCTCACACACTCACGTGTGGCTTTCTCACACACCCACGTGTGGCTTTCTCACACCTACCTGTGTGGCTTTCTCACACACCCACATGTGGCATTCTCACATACCCACCTGTGGCTTTATCACACACCCACGTGTGGCTTTCTCACACTCCCACATGTGGCTTTCTCACAAACGCACGTGTGGCTTTCTCACACAACCCTGTGTGGCTTTCTCACACACCCACGTATGGCTTTCTCACACACCCCTGTGTGGCTTTCTCACACACCCACGTGTTGGTTTCTCTCACACCCACGTGTGGCTTTCTCACTCACTAACGTGTGGCTTTCTCACACACCCATGTGTGGCTTTCTCACACACCACTGTGTGGCTTTCTCACACTCCCACGGGTGGCTTTCTCACACACCCACGTGTGGCTTTCTCACACTCCCACGTGTGGCTTTCTCACTCACTAACGTGTGGCTTTATCACACACCCACGTGTGGCTTTCTCACACTCCCACGTGTGGCTTTCTCACACACCTACGTGTGGCTTTATCACACACCCACGTGTGGCTTTCTCACACACCCCTGTGTGGCTTTCTCACACACCCCTGTGTGGCTTTCTCACACACCACTGTGTGGCTTTCTCACACACTAACGTGTGGCTTTCTCACACACCCATGTGTGGCTTTCTCACACTCCCCTGTGTGGCTTTCTCACACACCCATGTGTGGCTTTCTCACACACTAACGTGTGGCTTTCTCACACTCCCACGTGTGGCTTTCTCACACACCCCTGTGTGGCTTTCTCACACACCACTGTGTGGCTTTCTCACACACTAACGTGTGGCTTTCTCACACACCCCTGTGTGGCTTTCTCACACACCACTGTGTGGCTTTCTCACACACTAACGTGTGGCTTTCTCACACACCCATGTGTGGCTTTCTCACACACCCATGTGTGGCTTTCTCACACACTAACGTATGGCTTTCTCACACTCCCACGGGTGGCTTTCTCACACACCCACGTGTGGCTTTCTCACACTCCCACGTGTGGCTTTCTCACACTCCCACGTGTGGCTTTCTCACTCACTAACGTGTGGCTTTATCACACACCCACGTGTGGCTTTCTCACACACCCACGTGTGGCTTTCTCACACACTCCTGTGTGGGTTTCTCACCCACCCACTTGTGGCTTTCTCACACACCCACGTGTGGCTTTCTCACACACCCATGTGTTCCTTTCTCACACATACCTGTGTGGCTTTCTCACACACTCACGTATGGCTTTCTCACACACCCATGTGGCTTTCTCACACACCCCTGTGTGGCTTTCTCACACACCCACGTGTGGCTTTCTCACACACCCACGTGTGGCTTTCTCACAAACCCCTCTGTGGCTTTCTCACACACTAACGTATGGCTTTCTCACACTCCCACGTGTGGCTTTCTCACACACCCACGTGTGGCATTCTCACACACCCCTGTGTGGCTTTCTCACACCTCCCTGTGTGGCATTCTCACACACCCATGTGTGGCATTCTCACTCACTAACGTATGGCTTTCTCACACTCCCACGTGAGGCTTTCTCACACACCCACGTGTGGCATTCTCACACACCCCTGTGTGGCTTTCTCACACCTCCCTGTGTGGCATTCTCACACACCCACGTGTGGCATTCTCACACACCCCTGTGTGGCATTCTCACACACCCCTGTGTGGCTTTCTCACACACCCACGTGTGGCATTCTCACACACCCCTGTGTGCCTTTCTCACACCTCCCTGTGTGGCATTCTCACACACCCACGTGTGCCTTTCTCACACACCCCTGTGTGGCTTTCTCACTCACTAACGTATGGCTTTCTCACACCTCCCTGTGTGGCTTTCTCACACACCCCTGTGTGGCTTTCTCACACACCCACGTGTGGCTTTCTCACACTCCCACGTGTGGCTTTCTCACACACCCCTGTGTGGCTTTCTCACACACCCACGTGTGGCTTTCTCACACTCCCACGTGTGGCTTTCTCACACTCCCACATGTGGCTTTCTCACACACCCACGTATGGCTTTCTCACACACCCACGTGTGGCTTTCTCACTCACTAACGTGTGGCTTCCTCACACACCCACGTGTGGCTTTCTCACACACCCGTGTGTCGCTTTCTCACACACCCACGCGTGGCTTCCTCACACACTCACGTGTGGCTTTCTCACACACCCACGCCTGGCTTCCTCACACACCCACGTGTGGCTTCCTCACTCACCCACGTGTGGCTTCCTCACACACCCACGTGTGGCTTTCTCACACACCCCTGTGTGGCTTTATCACACCTCCCTGTGTGGCATTCTCACACACCCATGTGTGGCTTTCTCACACCTCCCTGTGTAGCTTTCTCACACACCCACGTGTGGCTTTCTCACACACCCACGCGTGGCTTTCTCACACCTCCCTGTGTAGCTTTCTCACACCTCCCTGTGTAGCTTTCTCACACCTCCCTGTGTAGCTTTCTCACAAACTCACGTGTGGCTTTCTCACACACCCACGCGTGGCTTCCTCACACCTCCCTGTGTAGCTTTCTCACACCTCCCTGTGTAGCTTTCTCACACACTCACGTGTGGCTTTCTCACACACCCACGCGTGGCTTTCTCACACACCCACGTGTGGCTTTCTCACACACCCACGCGTGGCTTCCTCACACATCCACGTGTGGCTTTCTCACACACCCACGCGTGGCTTCCTCACACACCCACGCGTGGCTTCCTCACACACCCACGCGTGGCTTCCTCACACACCCACGTGTGGCTTTCTCACACACCCACGCGTGGCTTCCTCACACACCCACGTGTGGCTTTCTCACACACCCACGCCGACAGGGACGCAGCGATGTTTCTTGTACTATTTTGCACTGAAAGTCAAATAGGAGAAAAACACAAACTTGACAGCTGAGGGTGATTAATGCAGACCTATGTAAAGTCATTTTCAGATGTTGATAGAACTCGTAGCACTAGTTGATAGTGCAAATGATGACGTATCCATAGCCATCGACAGTTTACCAACCACCGCTGTTCTGATGTTCTGCCCACCTTTGAATAAACTCGTTTGTTCGTTTGTTCTCTTGCGTTTTACCGTGCAATGTTTTCGTAACATTTGTGTTAAATACCCGAGGCCAAAACCAGAACATGTATTGATTTGTTTCTTCATTCTTTTGTTCGTTGACTTATTTGTTCATTCCTTGTGTTGTGTTGGGGTGTTAAAGAACTTAGAGTGGCAAAAACGCCATGGTTTGCAACCCTTGCAGGAAGTTTCTCGCCATGGTGACAATCAAGCTATACAGGATTTTTAAACGGCCAATTAAAAATTCATCCTTTGTAAATCGATAACCAGAGGACGTTTTAATGATTATCTCAGCAACAAGCTGTGCGATCTCTTGTTGTATGTTTTGGTAATAGTTGTGTCAAGTAAAGGAGGCATAAACCAATAAACAATTTTTCTTTTGTTCCTTTACTGAATTGTTCGTTCAAAAACACCCAGGTATAGCAACCCTTGCAATAGGTTCCACGCGATAGCCACAATTAATCCAGACAATGTATTCAAAGCGGCCAATGAAAGATCCATTCTCTGTGAATCGATAGAGTCTGATGGCGCCCTCAGTAATGACGTCACAAGTAATTACACAGAAGGACATGCTCATAGAGGAACTACTCCACGCAGACGCTTCGCCACTCAACTTTCGGTGAAGTCTGGAGGAGGACAGGACATAGCAACGCCAGACAGCGTTGTCGTCTTCAAGTGAGTGTTGCCCATGCTTTCTCTCTCTCTCTCTCTCTCTCTCTCTCTCTCTCACTTTTTGTCTCTCAATCTTTGTCTCTCTCTCTCAATCTTTGTCTCTCTCTCAATCTTTGTCTCTCTCTCTCTCTCTTTCTCTCTCTCTCTCTCTCTCTCTCTCTCGCTCTCTCTCAATCTTTGTCTCTCGCATTCTCTCTCTCTCTCTCTCTCTCTCTCTCTTTCTCTCTCCCTCTGTCTCTCTCTCTCTGTCACTCTCTCTCTCTCTGTCTCTCTCGGATGACGTCATCTGTGGTGATAGGAGAAAATTTGTCTTGCTCTGGAGAATTGTTGTATTTCCTGAGAATTACGTGTCTGGTTGCGTCATACGATTCAATATGCAGCGGTGAGGTGTGCAGATAGATCTTTTACTTGTTTTGTTGTGGTTTTTTTGTTTTTTTTTCTTTTCTTTTTCTCTTGTATTGCGGTTAGTGCCGTAGTGACGGTTGAACATTGACTGAGGCGTTTTCGAATTGATGACCGTTCGTGAACCTGTGATTGTCTCGTGAAAAAATGAGTACTCTACGTTGTACTTGAGGTAGCTTTCGTCGTGACGGACGTGTGCGCGGGAGCTCCGTACTGTGTGCAAGGTGATTAGAAACAAGTTGTGTTTAGAAGCAGCGTTGAAGCGAAACTTCTTCATCATGGGACACTAGACAAGAGCGAGTGAGTGAACTGACTATTATTTTTGCTTGCTTGTCAGATATTTTTGGTGACTTTCCGCGGAAAACTTATCCATCACTTGTGTCAGTGAGCTGTGTTCACGAGCACCCCTGTCATGGGGACCGATACGGTAACGTATCGAGCTCGCATCGGTTTATTCTCCGCCGCTGCACAATTGAAACGCCCACACAAGACCGACCGCGAGCCTGATTGCACCTTTACACTGCAGGTAGATGCCAATATTGCTTTTTTAATTGGCATTTTTCTGCTTCACGACACTGTCTGCTATGGGTTGAACATGGGCACGTTTCGCTCAAGCCGAGTTCAAATGCCGCGAGCTTCGGCAAAAGCCTGCGTGTTGGGACTTACCAAACACTGTACATAAAGAAGACGTGGAACTTGCGAAGAAAATGCGAAAAAGTGTTTGTGGGTTATCGTCCCTAGTCACATGCTGGCGGCGAAAACAAAATGGCCGATCGCGTGCGAGGCGGTGGTGATTTTTGCTCGGCTCTTGGTTGCAAGAACGCCCGTTACAAACAGAGCTGCTTCGGGAAAACTTTCCACAAGTTCCCTAAAGAAGAAAAAAGGTGGGTTGTGCAGTGATTATTTCATCAGGTTTACCTTCTTCAGAATGAGAATGCAATGGCTCGAGTCAACTAACTCAGTAGACTAGATCTACAGCGTCAGCGAGTACTTACGACTGTGAGTGTGAGTCAGCAGTCAGTACAAAACAACAGTTTACACTTGATGACAAACTACCCGTGGGCATATTTGCTGAATCCTTTATCAAACCTTGCTTACGGGAAAACTACAGTACAAAGGTACATCACTCATCCGTTTTGCGTTTAGGCAGAGCGTTAGATTTAGAATGGATGCCATTTCACAAGCTGACAAGGCGATTCCTTTCAATCATAATCATGCCCGTGTGATCAGATTGTCAATGATTGTGATCACAATTACGTACGTACACAATGAAATAACACAATTTTGCAAAGCATGTTTTTATCTTCTCCTGTTTGTACTGGTGTATCCGTAAGCGATTTTGGGCTGGGGGTGTTTCTTGGGCAAGCTAGAATTTTTCGGTTTCGAAGACAAGTCGGAACTCTATTGTTGGCCCTAAATCCTCTCTCTCAGTGACCATTGTGATTTATATATAATTTTTTTCTTTCTTCTTGCAGACTGAAGATCTGATTTAGCTTTTTTTGTCTTTCCTTTTTGCTTAGTTTAACAATAACACAGTTGTTTTTATTGTCAAACTAGGTGCAGAATATGGATGCAATTCACAAGGCGAGAGGATTTTGAAAAGCTGCAGCCAGCTGATGTTCAAGGCCTCAAGCTTTGTACTGAGCACTTTGAGGCCAACCAGTACAACAATCCTGCAGAGAGGGGATCACTTGTGTGGAATGCTGTCCCAACATTGTTTGCAGTGCCAAATCCACCACCGAAGGTTAGTTATTTATTGGGTTTAGGTTGTTGCAAACCAAAGAAGCACACTATTAAATGCAGGTTAAGTAATGACAAGTTTGAGGCTGATGTAAGAATTGAAAAAAACAGCATCGTTCCCATCAAATAATGCCTGTTTGCATTTAGCGCAAAAAAATGATAAGGCCAACCAAAAAAAGTAGTTTCTTATTTTGGATCGACGTCTTGATTATGATGATATGATGAATTTATTTTGCCGAAAAACAGCCCCAAGTGGCAAAAAAAGTATAGGGTCGGCGTCAACAACAAAAAAGTTGTATGTTTCTGCATGGTCACCCGACCCTACCTATGTTTTCCCGACGACCCTAGACTTTTATTTTTGCATTTTCAAAAATAAAAGGGGTATTCGAAAATCGATTGTTTTCCTGTTTTTCGACAAAATAAGTTAAAAAGATGGTTTAAAAAAAAAAGGTTATAAAAAAATCTCCACCTTTAGTCATGTTAGGCCACAAAAAAGTCTGTTTAAGGTAACATAGGCTGCCCAAAAATAGGGTCGGTAGGTCGGCTTTTTATTTTTGTATTTTAGCCATCTAAATATTTTAATTTTATTTTAATTTTATTTTTTAATGCCCCAAAAAAGTCTAGGGCCGGTGGGAAAAAAAAGGGTCGGTCCGGATACCGTAAACAGATTATATTTTGTTTTGCCTTACCAGAAACATACACTTTTTTGTGTGGCCTAAGACCAATGCCATGAAATTGGGAGAATTGTTTCATTGTGACTGGGTGTTGGTTTTAAGCTGTGCTTTAAAGTTGAGTTTGTCAGTTAAAGAGCTGTGCATTTGCAGGTTGCTTGTGGGAGGAAGCCACCACCGCAAAGGGTAGCTACAAATGAAGCCAGCACTGACCTGTCGCCTGATGCACAAATTGTTCAACCAGGTAAGAGATTTTTAACCATGATCAAAGAACACCCTGACATCAAACATTTTTTAAACCCATCCATTACATAGTTGATAATTGCTGTATAGGGTGACGAGCGCTGTGGCGGGGTGGTAAGACGTCGGCCTCCTAATCGGAAGGTCGAGGGTTCGAATCCCAGTCGCGGCCGCCTGGTGGGTTAAGTGTGGAGATTTTTCCAATCTCCCAGGTCAACTTATGTGCAGACCTGCAGACTTATCCCCCTTCATGTGTACACGCAAGCACAAGACCATGTACGCACGAAAAAGATCCTGTAATCCATGTCAGAGTTTGGTGGGTTATAGAAACACGAAAATACCCCGCATGCTTCCTCTGAAAGCGGCGTATGGCTGCCTAAATGGCGGGGTAAAAACGGTCATACACGTAAAATTCCACTTGTGCAAAAACACGAGTGTACGTGGGAGTTTCAGCCCACGAACGCAGAAGAAGAAGAAGCTGTATAGGGCGGATGCATGGATGGATGAAATTGTACGTGTAGTTCCCACACGTAAAGATGGAACACATATCCTATTAGAGGCATGGTGTGTGAATACCTCGTACTGTTGTCCTTATGGCCTCACCCATTCAGTACCAAACAAGGTCAATTCCATCATTGTTCCACATCGTATCCATAGTTGCTAATACACTTCATTTCTGGCCTGCCTTCCTACGCTATTGTTTATTTCATTTTGTGATCTAATTACAAGTGTTTTAATTTCTTCCAGGTTATAACTTGTTAAGGTTATATTATTTTATGTGTGTTTTGTGTGTGTGTTTTCTTTTTTAGATGACATTCAGGCGATCCTGGAGGACATAGGATGTAAAGCATCAAAGTCGTCATCCTCCCCATCCCCTCGTGAAGCGGAACTTCGGCAGAAGGTCAACAAACTGAGGAGCAAGGTTTTCCGATTAGAAAAGAAAACGATGGAACCCCGTGTAAAACGAGCGAGTAAATTAGCCAAGCCTCCCAAGAAAGACTTTGTGATAGAACAGTTGTCTCACATATTATCAGGCGAGGCTTTGGATTTTGTGAAATCACAGGTGAGGGAGGTGGGTAAGAAAAAACAAGGGCGCAGGTGGTACCGAGAAAGACAAAACAACAGCTCTATCTATCTTTCATGCAAGCCCAAAGGCATACAAGATACTTAAACAGATCTTTCTGCTACCTTCTGTTTCCATCTTGCGCAAAACAATGCAGAAAATCGCAATTTTTCCAGGCTTTCACGACAAGGTCATTGATGCTCTGAATAGAAAGGTGTCTGCAATGTCTGCGAATTCCGACCTGTGTGCCATTGTGATAGACGAAATGACGATCAAGGAACAGGTGAAGTACAACTCTGAAAGAGATGAGGTAGAGGGACTAGAGGATTTTGGGAATGGGGAGAAGACCAGGTTTGTTGCAAACCACGCCACTGTTTTCATTGCACGAGGGCTTTTGCACCACTGGAAGCAGCCGATTGGCTATTTCTTGTCCAGTGGACCAATGGAGAGTGGCAGGCTTCATGGCCTGGTGAAAAACTGCATCGACAGGCTGCAGTCGGCTGGGTTAACACCAAAACTTGTCATAGGTGACCAGGGCTCGAACAACAGAAGTATGTTTGAAAAACACTTCAAGATCTCTCTGAATCAGCCCTACATTCTGCACAATGACCAGAAGATTTTCTTCATACATGACCCACCTCACCTATTGAAGTCCATGCGCAACAACCTGAAAAAAACTGGTTTCAGTGTGGACGGAAATGAATGTTCATGGGACCATGTTGAAGCTTTCTATGATTTTGACAGAAAGAACTCGGTACGCATGGCACCAAAGCTCACAGCAAAACACATTGATTTGCCTGCGTTCTCCAATATGAGTGTGTCATTAGCAGCACAAGTAATGTCACATTCAGTGGCAGCTGGCATATCCACCCTTGTACAGCTGAATGCATTGCCTACACAGGCAATTCATACTGCTCAGTTTATTGAGAGACTTGACAGACTCTTCAACTGTTTCAACAGTGGGAGTGAAAAGAATGCTGGAAGGCAGATGGGCCATGCAATGTCAGAATCTTCCGGTCACAAAGAATTTTTGTTGGAGACCCTAGAGTGGCTGAAAACTGTAAAATCAGGTTCATCTCGTTCTTTACCATGCTTGATTGGATGGCAACTGGCCATTCACACTCTGCTGGGTCTATTTGAAGAGCTCCACACAGAGCATGGAGTTCGTTTCTTGATGACGGACAGGTTAAACCAAGACTGTCTGGAAAATTTCTTTTCATGCATTCGCGGAAAAGGTGGACACCTTGACAACCCTGATGCTACACAGTTCAGGCTGTTTTTCCGTCAGCTCATGGTCGATACATTTTTTCTACACAGCCCAGGTAGCAACTGCAGAGACGACAATGACAGCTTTCTTCTGACATTGACATGTGTCTCATCAAATAGAGACAATTCTACTGCAAGACCGGTAGGAGTATCGGAGAATGTGTGTGATGTCGGCATGACAGAGATTGTGTGTGATGGGGACATGCCCGAGAGGATGTGTGACATCAGCATAACAGATGTGGTTTGTGACAACATGACAGACGTGGTTTGTGACAACATGACAGAGGTGGTTTGTGACAACATGACAGAGGTGGTTTGTGACAACATGACAGAGGTGGTTTGTGACAACAACATGACAGAGATGGTTTGTGAAAAAAACATGACAGAGGTGGTTTGTGACAACAACATGACGGAGGTTGTTTGTGACAACAACATGACAGAGGTGGTTTGTGACAACAACATGACGGAGGTTGTTTGTGATAACAACATGACAGAGGTGGTTTGTGACAACAACACGACAGAGGTGGTTTGTGACAACATGACAGAGATGGTTTGTGATAACATGACGGAGGTTGTTTGTGATAACAACATGACAGAGGTGGTTTGTGACAACATGACAGACGTGGTTTGTGACAACATGACAGAGATGGTTTGTGATAACATGACAGAGGTGGTTTGTTACAACATGACAGAGGTGATTTGTGACAACATGACAGAGGTGGTTTGTGAGTCCAGTCAGTATGAGGCTTTTCAAGACCTCCGAGACATAGCCTGTCCACCGCCTTCTGAAAAAGATGCGCTACTGCAACTAGCCGAACAGAATATCCTGGTGTACATATCGGGATATATTGCAAAGAAGTTGTTAGGGAAAGTGTGCAATGAGTGCAAGCCATTGCTCACAGGGCCTCTGACTGGTTCACATTCAGAAATCTTCCTGCAAGCAAAGCAATTTGAAGACCTTCCGGATGGCTGTGGTTTAACTGTCCCAAGTCAACAGTTGACTGGTGTGGTTGAAATACTGGAGAATGTGTATACCAAAAACATTGACAGGATTCTGATTGACAGGAAAGTGAAAGGTTCTTTGATGCAAATGTTCAGGGAGGAGCTAAAACACAGCACATTCTTGTGTGCTGTTGGTGTCTGTGACCTGCCAG
Organism: Theodoxus fluviatilis; assembly: GCA_034096865.1. Taxonomy (NCBI): domain Eukaryota; kingdom Metazoa; phylum Mollusca; class Gastropoda; order Cycloneritida; family Neritidae; genus Theodoxus; species Theodoxus fluviatilis. The sequence goes on along the minus strand of JAWQFJ010016701.1, from coordinate 1,621 downwards.
GCAGTGTGATTCGCTTATTCACAAATGTTCGTCTTCATTTCACTTTGAAGGACTGCTCCAGATCATTCTCTCGAAAATGTGTAAAGCGGAATCGTAAAGTCATGAAACTGTCACATGTGTAAGACTGTATGTTTCTTGTGCAACTGAAATTTGTTATCACAAAATGGATGATGACTTATTTTGTCTTGGTCAGCCATGAGGAACCAATCCTCTCATTGAACACATATTATGGGTGTGATCAGAAGGGGTGAAGATTGAAGTGTGTAAAGTAAGTGCCATCATGAAAGTAACTTGTAAAATGCTGTTTTGTACGGACTACTGACTCACTAGATGTTATCAAAGAAACTACATTGTATTGCTATTGATGTTATGTACTATGTATGTTTTGTTTTAGGAATTTGGGATCCAGAATTTCTTTTGTATGCGAGCTATTTTGCCATTTATGCCTGTCCAATCCTGGCAGAGATGGGAACGCATGTTACCAAGGAGCCGAAGGAGAGTCAATGAGATGAGAGAATGTGATAAACAATTGCCAACTCTCTCCGTACAAAAACAAGCTCTGAAAATTAAAAATATAAAAATTATGATCAAAATTAAATAGTATCATCCCTGGTGTGTTGTTTGTGATGTACCTTTTAGTCTGTTTACATTAACATAGGCACAAAAAAAGAGGTCGGTCGGCTTTTCTTAATTTTTTTTATAACCATCTTTTTAACTTATTTTGCGAAAAAACAGGAACAAAATTGATTTTTTTTTCTTTTTCTTTTTCTCCAAATGCCAGAAAAAAAAGTCTAGGATCGGCGGGGACAAAATAGGGTTGGTCGGGATACCGTAAACAGACTATTTTGTTTTGTTTTGTCTAAGCAATGACTAACTAACTTTCTTTAGGGTCTGACATCGTATATACTATACAATTTTTGGGGTATTAACTAAATACATGTATACAGTTTTTGATTCCTTTTATACTATTTCACAAATTAGCCGCCCCCCCCCCCTTTTTTTTTAGTCTGCCCTAGGGGCGGGAGATCTCCTAATTTCGGTTTCTAGGGTCACCTTATGCTTCCCCCATGAGCTGAGAACTTAATTTAAAATGGGCCTCGATTTTATTTATTTGTATTTTGTAATTGTGCCTTTGTCCAGTCACATGATTTCACTTTGTACTTAAAAACTTGGCACTGTCATCATTTATTGCTATTTATTGTTCAGTTGTGCAGTATTTATTGCTATTGGGCATCAGTTGTTCTGTTGCCCTCTTTCGAATGAGCCATGCATGCATTATGGATGTGTTTAGCGAATTGGGATACCTCAAGCAATGTAAAAAAGAAACAATGTGAAGCAAACATATAGCACCAAATAAAATAACCGAATCAGAATGGAAACTTCTTCAGTGTATGTGTGTGTGTGTGTGTGTGTGTGTGTGTGTGTGTGTTTGCTGTTTTAAATACCGAAAATGTGAAAATAAAGCAAGTCACAACATGAGAAAGATCGACTGTACTAGTCATAACAAAGCAGGAGACGGCCTGGTCAGCATGCAGCAAAGGGGAATAACTCATATTTAGCCATTCTCATTTCTAAGCATGCCCAATGAGGAAGTTATCCTTCTTCCCATTGTAGTTTCTTT
>JAWQFJ010016700.1:12500-23775 GCA_034096865.1 Theodoxus fluviatilis | reverse complement strand
GAAGAATCAAATGATTAAACAAATTAAAAAAAATAAATTAAATAACCAAACACGACCATACACCACCACTGCAACCACCGCCACCACTACCACCGTCGTCGCCACCAACACCAGCACCACCGCCAGCACCACCACCACCACCACCACCACAACCATCATCAACACCACCACCACCACCACAACCAAAACAACCACCACCACAGCATTAGCAACCGCACCATCATCGCCACCACCACCACCAGCACAGCACTAGCACAAGCACCACCATTGCCACCACCACCACCTCCACCACTACCACCACTACCACCACCACCACCACCTCCACCAACATCGCCATCAGGGTCACCAACACCACTACCACCACCCTCACCACCTCCACCACCTCCACCACAACCACCACCACCACCACCACTACCACAGTAACAACAAACACCTCCACCACCAGCACCACCAGCACCCCCACCACCCCAAACCCCACCATCGCCATCACGGCCACCAACATCACCACCACTACCACCACCTCCAACACCACCACTACTACCACCATCACCAACACTACCCCCACCTCCACCATCATCATTACCATCACTATCACAACCATCACCAACACCACCACCACCATTGCTATCACCATTAGCCTTGTTGTAATTTTTAAATTCTTTGTTTCATATGCAAAGTCCGTCTGGGTGACCCCTGCGCTACATCCGGGGACTGCATCAACACTGCCAGTGCTGAGTGCCGGGCTGGGACGTGTCAGTGTGGGGCTGGCTTCTTCAACCCTGGAAACAAAACCTGCCTGGAAGGTGAGCAGGGGATCTGTCTGTCTCCGTGTCAGTCTCCTGAAGTAATAGCGTTCTGCAAGAAAACATATGTGAGGGGTAGAACACTCATTTTGCAAGCAACATATCTTCATTATTAAAGTGATTATCAGTGCATGTGTGTCTTTAATATTGTCCTTCATTTTCCTCAACAAGACTCGTATACTCGTTCTCTCGCTCCATCCGACCACCAATGTCGCACTTCTACCCACCTACCCTCTTTCTCTCTCTCTCAGTCACTCACTCACGCACTAGCTGACTCACCCACTTTCTCATTTATTTACTTACTGGTTAACTCACATACTTGCCCACTCGCTCGCCTGCTTACTCGCTCACTTACTCGCACATTTACTAATTCGCTTACTCTCACGCTCACATACAGTAGGTTTGCTCGCTCACTGAATCGAAATTGTAAGAAACAATCCCTTAATACATCAGAAATTACATTTAATGATAATTAACATGAAACACTTTTCACAGGTCTAAAAATCTAAAACATCTCAGCATGTTTAAGCGAGAATAAACGTGTATAGCTCAGCGTGTAAATCTAGAACTACCATCTGATCTGAACTAGTGGCAACGCAGTCACCTCCCTTTGTTCATTTCATAAAGCCTTTTGTTACTAATGTTTTGTCTTGCATTGCAAAGTTTCTGTTGCACATAGCCATTTACCTAAAGCGAGTGAAATGTAAATTTAATTTCCATATTCGGGATGAATAAAATTAATGTGATGTGGTGCGATGAGATGTGATGATGCGATGTGATGTGATATATTGAATAAGCGATAAATGGTTTTAATGAATTAGCGATAAACAGTATATACATATACATATATATGATGAGAGAGAAAGAGTGAGATGTGTGAGCTCTTATTTATTTCAGTCATTTAAGAGAAGGTCTCTATCATTAAAAAATGTATGATTCTGAGTCATTGTACTGTCCCGATGGCCTCTACAATATAGTGTACAACAATATACATATATATATATATATATATATATATATATATATATATATATATATATATATATATATATATTAAGCAGTGTGTATGTTCTTGGATATCTTTCTAGTTATTTCAATTTATCTCAACTTTACGTGTCTATGTATCATTTGCATTAGTATGTACAAATATACGTTTGGCATCAGTCTTTACACTTCCTTAGAGGGACGGGAGAGACGATTTTCATGTCTGACCGAACCATGGCACCCTTTCAAAAACCTCTCAAAATCGAGGCTGCAGATAAGTTCATGACTACAAAATCAGAACAGCGATAGAGGTGTAGTAATTAATATCATATTTGGGAATATGGCACATGGGAAAAGATGACGGCTGAACACAGAGCCCAACCTTTCATAGCTTCACTTTACCACAACCAGAGCTCAAAATCTGAACAAACTAAAGACAGTTCTAGCTATCAGGAACACAGCTCCCACAAACTGGAACAAACACCGGCCCCCACGGATCCTCCACTCCAAAAGAAACCCTGTACAGGGTTCCAAGACTGCAAGAGTAACTAGACAGCACTCTGAGGGTGCAAGCCTCCGTCAAGGCAGCCACAAATTCGCCTCCATGGTCTGTGTAATTCAGGCTGGATGTTCTGCTAGCCATGCCTGACGATCCAAAGTTGAGTTACTTTAGCGCCCAATAGCAGTCTCTGCGCGTGAAATGTATACCCCGGCGTCATCAACATTTTGATGTCTTCGAATATAACATTTACCTTCATGGTCGACATTAAACGAAATTGAATAGTTTCTTGGGTGATATTCTGACTTTGCATTAAAGTTCGTCAGAGTCCATTTAGAACATTTAGAGTTATTTTGTAGAGGACCGAACTAAGGAACTAACCAAAGGAGAGTTAATTCACCACTCGCTGCACTGCCCACTGCAAGCATCGCTAGCCACTCGGCTCGCGTGTACCTGTCTCGCAGTTCCCACATGGAGTTTCTGAGACAAGCTGACTGGTGTTTAGAGAAAAACCGTGCTTACGCTCCAGGGAGAAAAGCACCACTAGGGGGAAACACGTGTACGTGGTGTGTGTGTAGGTCGAGCAACCGATATCCCGAGGGATTTTCCTAGGAAACAGTTCGAATCTGCAGTTTTCTACAGTTTTCTGTACCTCAGCAGAGAACTGTTTGTCCCAGCTTCGGCTGTGGGCGAAGCGATGCGAGCGACTGATTAACCACGTCCAAAGGCCGTATCTTATACATAATAGATCTAGCTATGTCAATGCAGTACACACAGCACAACCTCCTATGAGGTGCCGTGCCTACTGCATGAAGATGATGTGTAATACAGATTAAAATAACCAACAGCAGCTGTAATTTCACAGTCTAATTGTCACATCCATTATGCGACACATGTATTGAACTTGCACTAATGCTAAGACGTCAAAACCATAACGTTTTAGACTGAACGAAGAATCAAATGATGAAACAAATGAAAACAAATAAATTAAAGAACGAAAAACGACCATACACCACCACTGCAACCACCGCCACCACTACCACCGTCGTCGCCACCAACACCAGCACCACCGCCAGCACCACCACCACCACCACCACCACAACCATCATCAACACCACCACCACCACCACAACCAAAACAACCACCACCACAGCATTAGCAACCGCACCATCATCGCCACCACCACCACCAGCACAGCACTAGCACAAGCACCACCATTGCCACCACCACCACCTCCACCACTACCACCACTACCACCACCACCACCACCTCCACCAACATCGCCATCAGGGTCACCAACACCACTACCACCACCCTCACCACCTCCACCACCTCCACCACAACCACCACCACCACCACCACTACCACAGTAACAACAAACACCTCCACCACCAGCACCACCAGCACCCCCACCACCCCAAACCCCACCATCGCCATTACGGCCACCAACATCACCACCACTACCACCACCTCCAACACCACCACTACTACCACCATCACCAACACTACCCCCACCTCCACCATCATCATTACCATCACTATCACAACCATCACCAACACCACCACCACCATTGCTATCACCATTAGCCCTGTTGTAATTTTTAAATTCTTTGTTTCATATGCAAAGTCCGTCTGGGTGACCCCTGCGCTACATCCGGGGACTGCATCAACACTGCCAGTGCTGAGTGTCGGGCTGGGACGTGTCAGTGTGTGGCTGGCTTCTTCAACCCTGGAAACAAAACCTGCCTGGAAGGTGAGCAGGGGTCCTGTCTGTCTCCGTGTCAGTCTCCTGAAGTAATAGCGTTCTGCAAGAAAACATATGTGAGGGGTAGAACACTCATTTTGCAAGCAACATATCTTCATTATTAAAGTGATTATCAGTGCATGTGTGTCTTTAATATTGTCCTTCATTTTCCTCAACAAGACTCGTATACTCGTTCTCTCGCTCCATCCGACCACCAATGTCGCACTTCTACCCACCTACCCTCCTTCTCTCTCTCTCAGTCACTCACTCACGCACTAGCTGACTCACCCACTTTCTCATTTATTTACTTCCTGGTTCTCACATACTTACCCACTCGCTCGCCTGCTTACTCGCTCACTTACTCGCACAGTCACTAATTCGCTTACTCTCACGCTCACCTACAGTAGGTTTGCTCGCTCACTCATTTCCGTCTTGCATGCTGTCTGCCTGCTTGTTCTTTCGACTGTTTTGTAAAATGCATGGCGGAGTGTTGGGTTATCAAGATGAAATTTATTGATGAATTTCAAATTCGATATCATCCTGAATCGAAAGTGTAAGAAACAATCCGTAATTACATTTAATGATAATTAACATGAGACACTTTTCACAGGTCTAAGAATCTAAAACATCTCAGAATGTTTAAGCGAGAATAAACGTGTATGGCTTAGCGTGTAAATCTAGAACTACCATCTGATCTGAACTAGTGGCAACGCAGTCACCTCCCTTTGTTCATTTCATAAAGCCTTTTGTTACTAATGTTTTGTCTTGCATTGCAAAGTTTCTGTTGCACATAGCCATTTACCTAAAGCGAGTGAAATGTAAATTTAATTTCCATATTCGGGATGAATAAAATTAATGTGATGATGCGATGTGATGTGATGATGCAATGTGATGTGATATATTCAATAAGCGATAAATGGTTTTATTGAATAGCGATAAACAGTATATATATATATATATATATATATATATATATATATATATATATATATATATATATATAAAGCAGTGTGTATATTCTTGGATATCTTTCTAGTTATTTCAATTTATCTCAACTTTACGTGTCTATGTATCATTTGCATTAGTATGTACAAATATACGTTTGGCATCAGTCTTTACACTTCCTTAGAGGGACGGGAGAGACGATTTTCATGTCTGACCGAACCATGGCACCCTTTCAAAAACCTCTCAAAATCGAGGCTGCAGATAAGTTCATGACTACAAAATCAGAACAGCGATAGAGGTGTAGTAATTAATATCATATTTGGGAATATGGCACATGGGAAAAGATGACGGCTGAACACAGAGCCCAACCTTTCATAGCTTCACTTTACCACAACCAGAGCTCAAAATCTGAACAAACTAAAGACAGTTCTAGCTATCAGGAACACAGCTCCCACAAACTGGAACAAACACCGGCCCCCACTGGATCCTCCACTCCAAAAGAAACCCTGTACAGAGTTCCATGACTGCAAGAGTAACTAGACAGCACTCTGAGGGTGCAAGCCTCCGTCAAGGCAGCCACAAATTCGCCTCCATGGTCTGTGTAATTCAGGCTGGATGTTCTGCTAGCCATGCCTGACGATCCAAAGTTGAGTTACTTTAGCGCCCAATAGCAGTCTCTGCGCGTGAAATGTATACCCCGGCGTCATCAACATTTTGATGTCTTCGAATATAACATTTACCTTCATGGTCGACATTAAACGAAATTGAATAGTTTCTTGGGTGATATTCTGACTTTGCATTAAAGTTCGTCAGAGTCCATTTAGAACATTTAGAGTTATTTTGTAGAGGACCGAACTAAGGAACTAACCAAAGGAGAGTTAATTCACCACTCGCTGCACTGCCCACTGCAAGCATCGCTAGCCACTCGGCTCGCGTGCACCTGTCTCGCAGTTCCCACATGGAGTTTCTGAGACAAGCTGACTCGTGTTGAGAGAAAAACCGTGCTTACGCTCCAGGGAGAAAAGCACCACTAGGGGGAAACACGTGTACGTGGTGTGTGTGTAGGTCGAGCAACCGATATCCCGAGGGATTTTCCTAGGAAACAGTTCGAATCTGCAGTTTTCTACAGTTTTCTGTACCTCAGCAGAGAACTGTTTGTCCCAGCTTCGGCTGTGAGCGAAGCGATGCGAGCGACTGATTAACCACGTTCAAAGGTCGTATCTTATACATAATAGATCTAGCTATGTCAATGCAGTACACACAGCACACCTTCCTATGAGGTGCCGTGCCTACTGCATGAAGATGATGTGTAATACAGATTAAAATAACCAACAGCAGCTGTAATTTCACAGTCTAATTGTCACATCCATTATGCGACACATGTATTGAACTTGCACTAATGCTAAGACGTCAAAACCATAACGTTTTAGACTGAACGAAGAATCAAATGATGAAACAAATGAAAACAAATAAATTAAAGAACGAAAAACGACCATACACCACCACTGCAACCACCGCCACCACTACCACCGTCGTCGCCACCAACACCAGCACCACCACCAGCACCACCACCACCACCACCACCACAACCATCATCAACACCACCACCACCACCACAACCAAAACCACCACCACCACAGCACTAGCAACCGCACCATCATCGCCACCACCACCACCACCACCACCAGCACAGCACTAGCACAAGCACCACCATTGCCACCACCACCACCTCCACCACTACCACCACTACCACCACCACCTCCACCACCATCGCCATCACGGCCACCAACACCACGACCACCACCCTCACCACCTCCACCACAACCACCACCACCACCACCACCACCATCAATACCACAGCAACAACAAACACCTCCACCACCAGCACCACCAGCACCACCACCACCCCAAACCCCACCATCGCCATCACGGTCACCAACACCACCACCACTACCACCACCTCCAACACCACCACTACTACCACCATCACCAACACTACCCCCACCTCCACCATCATCATTACCATCACTATCACAACCATCACCACCACCACCACCACCATTGCTATCACCATTAGCCCTGTTGTAATTTTTAAATTCTTTGTTTCATATGCAAAGTCCGTCTGGGTGACCCCTGCGCTACATCCGGGGACTGCATCAACACTGCCAGTGCTGAGTGTCGGGCTGGGACGTGTCAGTGTGTGGCTGGCTTCTTCAATCCTGGAAACAAAACCTGCCTGAAAGGTGAGCAGGGGTTCTGTCTGTCTCCGTGTCAGTCTCCTGAAGTAGTAGCGTTCTGCAAGAAAACATATGTGAGGGGAAGAACACTCATTTTGCAAGCAACATATCTTCATTATTAAAGTGATTATCAGTGCATGTGTTTCTTTAATATTGTCCTTCATTTTCCTCAACAAGACTCGTATACTCGTTCTCTCGCTCCATCCGACCACCAATGTCGCACTTCTACCCACCTACCCTCTTTCTCTCTCTCTCAGTCACTCACTCACGCACTAGCTGACTCACCCACTTTCTCATTTATTTACTTACTGGTTAACTCACATACTTGCCCACTCGCTCGCCTGCTTACTCGCTCACTTACTCGCATAGTCACTAATTCGCTCACACTCACGCTCACCTACAGTAGGTTTGCTCGCTCACTCATTTCCGTCTTGCATGCTGTCTGCCTGCTTGTTCTTTCGACTGTTTTGTAAAATGCATGGCGGAGTGTTGGGTTATCAAGATGGAATTTATTGATGGATTTCAAATTCGATATCATCCTGAATCGAAAGTGTGAGAAACAATCCCTTAATACATCAGTAATTACATTTAATGATAATTAACATGAAACACTTTTCACAGGTCTAAAAATCTAAAACATCTCAGCATGTTTAAGCGAGAATAAACGTGTATAGCTCAGCGTGTAAATCTAGAACTACCATCTGATCTGAACTAGTGGCAACGCAGTCACCTCCCTTTGTTCGTTTCATAAAGCCTTTTGTTACTAATGTTTTGTCTTGCATTGCAAAGTTTCCGTCTCACATAGCCATTTACCTAAAGCGAGTGAAATGTAAATTTAATTTCCATATTCGGGATGAATAAAATTAATGTGATATGATGCGATGTGATGCGATGATGCGATGTGATGTGATGATGCGATGTGATGTGATATATTGAATAAGCGATAAATGGTTTTAATGAATTAGCGACAAACAGTATATATATATATATATATATATATATATATATATATATATATATATATATAAAGCAGTGTGTATATTCTTGGATATCTTTCTAGTTATTTCAATTTATCTCAACTTGACGTGTCTATGTATCATTTGCATTAGTATGTACAAATATACGTTTGGCATCAGTCTTTACACTTCCTTAGAGGGACGGGAGAGACGATTTTCATGCCTGACCGAACCATGGCACCCTTTCACAAACCTCTCAAAATCGAGGCTGCAGATAAGTTCATGATTACAAAATCAGAACAGCGATAGAGGTGTAGGAATTAATATCATATTTGGGAATATGGCACATGGGAAAAGATGACGGCTGAACACAGAGTCCAACCTTTCATAGCTTCACTTTACCACAACCAGAGCTCAAAATCTGAACAAACTAAAGACAGCTCTAGCAATCAGGAAAACAACTCCCACAAACGGGAACAAACACCGGCCGCCACTGGATCCTCCACTCCAAAAGAAACCCTGTACAGGGTTCCATGACTGCAAGAGTAACTAGACAGCACTCTGAGGGTGCAAGCCTCCGTCAAGGCAGCCACAAATTCGCCTCCATGGTCTGTGTAATTCAGGCTGGATGTTCTGCTTGCCATGTTTGAGGATCCAAAGTTGAGTTACTTTAGCGCCCAATAGCAGTCTCTGCGCGTGAAATGTATACCCCGGCGTCATCAACATTTTGATGTCTTCGAAGATAACATTTATCTTCATGGTCGACATTAAACGAAATTGAATAGTTTCTTGGGTGATACTCTGACTTTGCATTAAAGTTCGTCAGAGTCCATTTAGAACATTTAGAGTTATTTTGTAGAGGACCGAAACTAAGGAAGTAACCAAGGGAGAGGTAATTCACCACTCGCTGCACTGCCCACAGCAAGCATCGCGAGGCACTCGGCTCGCGTGCACCTGTCTCGCAGTTCCCACATGGAGTTTCTGAGACAAGCGGACTCGTGTTTAGAGAAAAACCGTGCTCACGCTCCAGGGAGAAAACCGCCACTAGGGGGAAACACGTGTACGTGGTGTGTGTGTAGGTCGAGCAACCGATATCCCGAGGGATTTTCATAGAAAACAGTTTAAGTCAACAGTTTTCTACTGTTTTCTGTACCTCAGCAGAGAACTGTTTGTCCCAGCTTCGGCTGTTAGCGAAGCGATGCGAGCGATTAATTAACCACGTCCAAATGGAGTATCTTATACATAACGGATACAGCTATGTCCATGCAGTACACACAGCACAACTTCCTATGAGGTGCCGTGCCTACTGCATGAAGATGCTGTGTAATACAGATTAAACCAACCAACAGCTGCTGGAATTTCACAGTCTAATTGTCACATGCAGTATGCGACACATGTATTGAACTTGCACCACTGCTAACAGGTCAAACCACTACGTTTTAGAATGAACGAAGAATCAAATGATGAAACAAATGAAAACAAACAAACAAACAAACGAAAATCGACCATTAACCACCACCACCGCCAGCACCATCACCAGCATAACCACCACCACGACCACCACCACCAGCATAACCACCAACGCCACTATTACTACCAGCAACACCACTACCACTGCTGCGGCAACCACCACCACCACCAGCCCTGTTGTCACTTTTTTACTTCTTTGTTCCATATGCAAAGTCCGTCTGGGTGACTCCTGCGCTACATCCGGGGACTGCATCAACACTGCCAGTGCTGAGTGTCTGGCTGGGACGTGTCAGTGTGTGGCTGGCTTCTTCAACCCTGGAAACAAAACCTGCCTGGAAGGTGAGCAGGGATTCTGTCTCTGTCTCAGTGTCGGTGTCCTGAAGCAGTAGTCTACAGCAGAGAACAAAAAAAAGAGGAGAAGAGCACTATGTGTTCAAATAATGTGCTGTGTAATACAGATTAAACCGACCAAGAGCAGCTGTAATTTCAACGTCTAATTGTGACATGCAGTATGCGACCCATGAATTGAACTTGCACAAATGCTAACAAGTCAAAACCAAAACGTTTTAGAATGAACGAACAAAGGATGAAACAAATGAAAAAAATTAATGAATGAATGAAAATCGACCATACACCACCACCGCCACCACCTGCGAGACCACCACCACCACCACCACCACCATCACCACCACCACCACCACTACCACCACCACCACAACCACCATCACCACAACCAGCACCACCACAACCACCACAACCACCACCTCAAGCCCCATCAGTACCACCACCACCACCACTACCACCACCAGCACCAGCACCACCACCTCAAGCCCCATCAGTACCACCACCACCACCAGTACCACCACCGCCGCCACCACCACCACCACCACCACCGCTACCACCACCACCATCACCTCCACATCACCACCACCACCACTACCACCACAACCACTACCACCACAACCACTACCACCACCAGTACCACAGCCACCTCCACCACCACCACCTCCAACATCAGCACCAACACCACCGCCACCACCATCAACCATCACTGCTGCCATCACCACCACCACCTCCATCACCACCACCACTACCACAATAATAAACAAAACCACCATCTCCAACACTGCCACCAGCACCAGCGCCACCACACCACCACCACCAGAACCACAACCACCACCGCCATCTCCACCACTACCGATATCACCACCACCACCAACACAACAACAATAAACAAAACAACCACCTCCACAAACACCACCACCCACACCACCACTACCACCACCACGATCACTACCACCACCACCACTACGATCACTACCACCACCGCCACCACCACCACCACCATCACCACCACCACTACCACCACCACCACCACCACCACCATCACCAGCAGCACCACCATCACCATCACCAGCACCACGACCACCACCACCACCATCACTACGACCATCACCACCACTACCACCCACCACCACCAGCCAACACCACCACCACAAATGCCACCACCACCATCACCACCATCACAACCACCATCACCACCACCACCACCATCACCACCACCACCACCACCACCACCACCATTAACACCACCACCATCACCATCACCACCACCAACACCACCGCCACCACAACCA
>JAWQFJ010016700.1:0-5000 GCA_034096865.1 Theodoxus fluviatilis | reverse complement strand
CTATACGTAACCAGCTGGAACTTTGATCCGGTAAAAAATATTACACCAGCCATCAGAGATTAAGGCTCTGGTTAGTCAAGTGTCATGTTGCTCCAAAGAGAGTCATTACCTCAGTCTATGGCGAAGTCATATTCGCATCCTACACGTTTCTAAGTGCTACACAATATACACAGCTTTTACGTACCTTTATATATCGGCTTACATCATGTCATACATTGATTAGTATATGATATTTTGATCATTCAAATTTAAAATCGTGAATAGAGTCTGTGTTGTTTATTTGTAAATGCTATGACTCTTTCCTAGCATCTGCACCACCGGTTCAGGAATTCCTTAGATCTGCAGAATTCTACCACTGCTGCAGTGTCATCATTTTGTAAATATCCGAAATATGTCAACCAGATAAGACACGACTTTTTTTCTTGGCCTCCATCGCGTCTTGGCTGTATGACTTCTGAATTATATATTGCATTAAATGATTCAATTAGATCATAATTAGTCCCTTGTTAAGACAGTTTTTCACCATCCTTTCATGGCACGTAGTTTAGATGAGATGAGATTGAGATGAGTTGCGTGGTCTCTCGTGAGTTTCACAAAGATTAAACTCTGTATTAGTTTGTTAAGAAATTGTGGATTCCATTTTAAAACACAGAAGGCATGCTCGAGCAGTCACTGGATATTTATGTATGAGCTTTTTCCATTATCCTCCTGTATGTCTACATGTTTTTAAGATCACGGTCTATCGTCTTTTATTCAGCAATTTTACTTTTTCCTACCTCCTTTAATTCTCCCTAGTACCATGATGTGCTCTGTAGTTTGTTTATCTAAACGTTAAGGGTGTCCACAGAATGTTCTTTTGTAACAAGATGTAGTTTGCAGGATACGTTTAGCGAGAATTCGTGTCCAGAACATCGGCATCCACACTGGCATCTAGGTCAGCCGAAATAGTTTCAGGTGGAGGAGCCGAAGATGGGATAGCAGCTGCTGGGGGATGATTACAGTCATCAGCTGAGCTGCTTTCGTTTCATCATATAGGATTTGTGGCTGGCTGTGACAAGATCCTTTAGTGGCTAGAATTTATTGTTTGGAACTCTGGAACTTTTATTCCGACTTTTTTTGATCAAATATTTTCTTTGTTGATGTCTAGAGCTATTAAATATTGCTCGGTTACGGTACTTCTTTTCTTGATTGTTTCGATGCACTCAGCATTTATGTTTTTAAAATACGGTATTTGCACACACAAAAATTATGAGGTTTTATAGAAACTTGTATTTCACATAAACACATCTTGCACACTCACGCGGATACTGGTAAGATACTCTGAACTAGAGGATCACAGCTGGTAGAGACTGGCTGCAGAGGGTCCTTGGCGTAGTCTGTCATCCGGCTCTTGTGAGGTCCAGGCGGAGTCTCAGGAGGTGGGAGAAATGCAAGGGGGAGTGAAAGGGTGGCCGAGTCTGCATCCCTGTGGATCTGCCAGAGCAGAGACAGGTCAGGATGACAGACAATAGATCCCATTCCCCCAGTGGCCAGATTGGCTGCTTTGGGCCACCTCAGCCTTAACTACTGGAGTGTGCTATGAAAGCCCAGCAGCCAGGGGTTCCTCCTCATGAAGGGGGCAACGAGTAACCATGGCTTTATGCCGTGCTCTTGTAGTAATTATTACATCTCATTCTCTTTACATGTATACAGCTCCAGTAATAATCGTATGGGTTTGTTGGGAACTATACGTATTTGCGGTCCCTGCATAGTATTTTGGCAGTACCAAGGAAATTGTCTATGGTGATAGAGCAACTGTGGTTTTCTGCAATGTCTGATGTCTTTATTGTCTAAGTCATTTCCAAATAACAATGCACTTGGTGTGTCCATCATAAAATGTTACCGCGGACCCAAATGTTGTAGATCCACGAAGATTTATTGATTGCATAATATTGTGTAAAGATTTATGAAAGCCAAGCCTGAAGAGGTTGATCAAAAGATCAAAGGGAAAAACTCCATCAAACGATTTGTCATGAGTGAAGAAGAGGAATAATTGTTTCCCTTTAACAATACTGTCACATGTGTGAAATAAAGCACCACAAAAATGCAAAATACATTGTGTGATATTTGTTACGCCATTGGCAACGTTTTAAAAAAGAGCTCAAAATGAATGCATTTTCAGTTTTAGCCTGATTGACACTATTCCTCTTTTTGTGTTTACAACTTCAAACGCTATGACATTTACTTCATTATGCAAGGAAAATAAATTGACATAAACATTAACAAACGATAGTCTTTACTTGGAATCTGACGCCTCATTCTTGGAGACCAATTTGAAAACATCACAAAACATACACATCTGATATATTTGAGAAAATACACTCATGTCATTATTTCACAAGTCCAGGCTCTCACGGGATTATTACTTAAGGATGACGAGTACGTCTGGAGTTGAGAACAGACAGACCAAGAAACGTGTTTTAAGGATCGGCCTCGAAGCGGAGTAGGAAAAGATCACTCTGTCTTCCCGTTTGTGTCTCGATCTCGACGGAGCTCATAGGCTGGGTAATAAACACAGGTCGAAATGTTTGCCACAGCGCACTTTGTGACGGCGACTTTATTTCGTTCCCCGAACGCGGCCATTTTGGACCTACGCGCGCAGCCTCTCCGCGGCAGGCTACCTAACGCTCAATAGCGCTAGCATATACATGTCGTTCAAGAGTCGAGCGCTCGATAGCGCTAGCATGTACAAGTCGTTCAAGAGTCGAGCGCGATCGAGCGCTTGATTGCGCTAGCATGTACAAGTCGTTCAAGAGTCGAGCGCTCGATAGCGCTAGCATGTACAAGTTGTTCAAGAGTCGAGCGCTCGATAGCGCTAGCATGTACAAGTCGTTCAAGAGTCGAGCGCTCGATAGCGCTAGCATGTACAAGTCGTTCAAGAGTCGAGCGCTCGATAGCGCTAGCATATACAAGTCGTTCAAGAGTCAAGCGCTCGATAGCGCTAGCATGTACAAGTCGTTCAAGAGTCGAGCGCCCGATGGCGCTAGCATATACAAGTCGTTCAAAAGTCAAGCGCTCGATAGCGCTAGCATATACAAGTCGTTCAAGAGTCGAGCGCTCGATAGCGCTAGCATATACAAGTCGTTCAAGAGTCGAGCGCTCGATAGCGCTAGCATGTACAAGTCGTTCAAGAGTCGAGCGCTCGATAGCGCTAGCATGTACACGTCGTTCAAGAGTCGAGCGCTCGATAGCGCTAGCATGTACACGTCGTTCAAGAGTCGAGCGCTCGACAGCGCTAGCATGTACAAGTCGTTCAAGAGTCGAGCGCTCGATAGCGCTAGCATATACAAGTCGTTCAAGAGTCGAGGGCGATCGAGCGATCGATAGCGCTAGGCATCTTGAGCGACCTATTGATGTTAAATATCAGTACCACGTGATCGTAGTTCTCGATCATCATTGGCTGTTGCTAATCTTCGTGTAAACAACGCCGTTCTGTAATAGATGCAAGCGAGAATACACAAACGATCACTGCAAGATAAACGTTTTATTTTGGTGCGGTCGTTCTTTTGGATCCATCGCTATGGCATTTCATTGCCCAATTATCGGCTGCAGCAATGGAAGCTATCGACGAGAGGTGATAGTCCGCTCATTGCAAAAGTCATGGTGTTCACCATGACTCGGACCAGTGCTCCGAGGATGGAATATGTACTGACAATGACATTGCACTGGCCTGACTTTATTCATAATGTTGTTGATCTCAAATCCAGAAATGTTCTTATGACATCACTGGCCGCATTCGACGAAACCGACTCAGAGCTTCTATTCCGTAATCTATTAAGTGCATGTTAAACTTACTTCTTCAAATTTCAGACATGGGCCACATCAACAGTTGCCATTAACTCGATTACGGGTTCGATCGAGTAATGGGTAAACTCCTCGAGTGTTGCAATAAACACCCGGCCGTCTTAACAGGTTGCTGAGACTGCACATCTCGCGCTGTCTGACTCGGAGTACCATCATTCTGAGATCTTAGAGTTTCAGACAAGATGGAGGGAAAGAGAAGTTCCATGGACAACGTGTTTTGTTTTGGCACATCGTAGACGTTCAAATAACGCACACACAGAGAGGTGGGTGCATCGTCAATGTTTGCCAAGTGTACAGGGGAAAGCCGCGCATTAGGCACCCCCTTTTTCATTTTCGAAAATCATTCTGTTCTGTAAACAAATACATCATTTTAAACAGAGTAAACACTTTGAAGACACTAATATCCAACAAAAATTACTGACTTTCTTTGGTAATCACGAAACTATCTTTTTTTAAACAAAGTTTATTTCTTACAGTGAACTTCATGTCCTTGGTGCATTAAGTCCCAGGAGGTCGGGGCATTAGGCCCCAACCTAACACATATTTGGATAAGTTATATCTCATTAAAAACGTAGACAATAACTTATAAATGCATGGAATCAAACAGTAGGAGAATGAAAAATAAATTAAATGTTACTGTAAATGTTTCTGAAGCACGGTCCAAAATGACATGATACAGCCCCGCTGCCCCATTGGTAGCCTCCAACTGCTCAAGGCAAACAAGTGTAGAGACCGAACACTCCTTTAAGACTCTTCCACAAACTCCCTTAAAAATTGCACTTGCTTCAAATGATAAAACTTTATTTAAGATCACCGATGAGAGCTATTTTCCTCAGGTTTTAAAGCCTTCTGAATACTTGAGCCCATTGATTAAAAGAAATAGAACCCAAGGACCATAATAAAAACCTCCTTCCACCTGTTGACGTAGTAGGGCTATCCAACAAGCTGCATGTAATACCGTTCAGCAAAAAAGTGTATGGTTTCCATTCCTTTCCTTGTTTCCTTGATTTGTATATACTTATAGAGTTATATCCAAAACTGTTGTTTTCTTGACATAATACTACATAATCTGATACAAAAAATTGAAGGGCAATAGGCTCCATCTCATTCCAGTGACATTTTAAGGGATAAATGTACGGAACTGAAAACGAGATAAA
>JAWQFJ010016699.1:115000-116367 GCA_034096865.1 Theodoxus fluviatilis | reverse complement strand
CCCGGGAGTTATGCTAAGATCCGGCCGCGTTAATATATCTGCGTTTTGTGACAAACGTCTTGCTCGGGCGGGGTACTGTACTCCCTGCACCTTAAACGGTTGCGGCGTGATTCGGGTGTACAATCTTAAGCTAAACGACGTTCCGAATGTTTCCGACTTCGACCATTTCAGCAGCGCCAATAAACGTCGTTTAGCTTAAGATTACACCCGAATCACGCGCACCGTTAAGGTGCATGGAGTACAGTACCGCCGCAAGCAAGACGTTTTGTCACAAAACGCCAGATATATTTACGCGGCCGGATCTTAGCATAACTCCCCGGGCGTGCCAATGGTCAGTCAGGGGAGTGGCGGGTGCCGTCTCTTTTTAGAGTTGAATTTTCAAAAATCCCTCGCAGATAACTCTGCGATGACTTCCGTCACTGTTTTCCACGGGTTACTATTTTCCACGCTACACAGCGACCTGATCTCACACAGGAAGTGCTAAGTCTGATTACCTCCCCCTTGTGCCATCTCCAATTTCACACCCCACCATCTCCAGGGACGCAACCATTGCGGCTGGCGCCTAAATCAAGATCGAGGAATGATGTCGAGAAACATTATCTCCCATGGGTCGACCTCGGCGTCTACCCGTGCGAAAGAATGTCTCCCCTCACTGCTCCGATTGGGCGTAGTGTGCTGGGCCTGTTTCTAAGGCAACGTGGATACAGAGGTACGCCTGCGTGCGGCACGGACATGCAGGCCTTAGTGCGTCATTGTCTCGTTATTTGCGTGCGTGACTGCAGTGCTGCGGAGGGGCTGAGGTGTTCAGACGATGTAAAGCTTGCCTCCCCTGCCAGCCTGCACAGCAGATTCTGTAGCTACGCTCAGTCCTCTGGGACGTGAATTGATGGATCCATATTCCTGGAGATGAACTTGGGTTACTCGTTACTCTCGTCCTCCACACCATTGATGGTCATTGAGAACCGCGTCAAAACAAGGCGTAACGCCAGACGTGTGGGGAACGAGGTGTGGAAAATGCATGTCCATGCCTGATAGACAGGGACGTTGCAGGCTGTGACGACATTCGCAGGCAGTGCGACTGGACTGAATTTTCTTGCTGCATGAGTGCGAGGGGAGCGTTGCATTGGGTTTCCCATCAAGACTTTCAAGGTCACGAAGTTCCTCCGCAGGCTTGGAGGTTGGTGCCTCTGCACTGAAAGGAACTCTGCTAGCGCAACAGGAATGAAAGTGCTGAGGAATCTCAGACATTTCTCCTTGTTTACCATGATTCCGTGGCCCACTTTCAAAGTTTCGAGGGCAGGAAACTACCCACACGAACTTTTTGACTGCGTTTCCTTGTAAGCTGTCTTATTCAAGAAGCTTGGAAT
>JAWQFJ010016699.1:97500-112500 GCA_034096865.1 Theodoxus fluviatilis | reverse complement strand
CGATATTCTGAAACGTGCCAGATTTTCACACACAAGAATAACAGCGATATTGTAACATGTTAGGCGGCGCAAAACCGTCCGTATTATCAAGTTCTTGCTTATTACTACTCTTCTCCTCGCCAAACTTATAACACACCACACGTTTCACTCTGACGGCAATTTTTCTCCTGCCTGCAGAGCCAAGCATTCAAGCAAGCACCAAGCACCGGAAGTTGAGAACCTTGCGAGTCAGGCTGGAGTGCTAGTCATGTGATCTGCGTAGATGTAAGCGCTGGCAACTACCCCGAAGTTGCCGGCTGTCAACTCCACGTCAGCTTGTAAACACGGCGCCAAAGAAACGCAATCCTCTGCTTGGAGGCCATTCTGTGAGGCAAGAAGGAACTCTCTGCTTGTTAGAGCTCCTTCCTCCCCTTCCAACTCGCAAGGCTCTAAATCGCCGAAACAGGCTCGGCTTCACAAGACACTGGAGATTCCTTGGTCGACGTTATTATGTGTCAAGGTTGATAGCGTAAAAAGAATGGGAGAGAGAGAGATAAAAAACCAGCCCTTAAAGGCCCGTCTTCCATCCGCCAGGCGGTTTTCTGATCTCCTACGTAATGAAACCAGCCAATAATCAAACCCTTCTCCTCTATTGTTATTCTACTGATGGGAAAATTAGCAACAGTAAACGGAATTATTTTAAAAAAAGGACAATAACTTAGCCGCTGCGAGATTTGTAGGTTCAATTCGGAACTCCAAGAGATGTTGCAGCAGCAGCAACTACAACAACAACGGAACGTTCAGCACCTACACGACAACCAGCAGCAGCAGCAGCACTACCACCACCACGACTGCCACAACCACTGCCACCACCACCACCACCACTGCCACCACCACCACCACCACTGCCACCACCACCACCATCACTGCCACTATAACCGCCACCACCACTGCCACCACCACCACCACCGCCACCATCACCACCACCACTGCCACCATCACCACCACCCCTGCAACCATAACCACCCCTGCAACCATAACCACCACTACCACTGCCACCACCACCACCACCGCTACCACCACCACCACCACCACTGCCACCACCACCACCATCACTGCCACTATAACCACCACCACCACTGCCACCACCACCACCACCGCCACCATAACCACCACCACTGCCACCATCACCACCACCCCTGCAACCATAACCACCCCTGCAACCATAACCACCACTACCACTGCCACCACCACCACCACCGCTACCACCACCACCACCACCACTGCCACCACCACCACCACCACTGCAACCATAACCACCACCACCACTGCCACCACCACTACCACCACCACCACCACCACTGCCACCATAACCCCCACCACTGACACGATAACCACCACCACCACCCACCGCCACCACCACCACCACCGCTACCGCCACCACCATCACCACCACCACCACCACCACCACCACCACCACCACCACCCCCACCACCCACCACCACCACCACCACCACCACCACCACCACCACACCACCACCACCACCACCACCACCACCACCACCACCACCACCACCACCACCACCATCAAAGCTGTATCTACTCCCCAAAGACTACCAGCAATACTACAGGCCAAGCGCGCCAACAAACTACGATATGTTCATGCTCTTTATGGAGACGTAATAGGGCTTCGTATCTGATTGCTTCTTGTTACAACTTCTTCACATCTTCAGTGTCGCCAACCTTAATTGGTTGTTGCTGCGGTGACAGGAGGAAAGCTTTTGCACATCCTGCAAAAGACGTCATCCACAGCAGCTTAAAATTCCCAACTTTGACGAGTTCTTTCATACTCTTCGCCCTTGCAGGCTGCCTAAAGCCCACTTTCCACGACGCGATGGAACGACGATGTGTGCTTCTCGTCGAAACAAGCCTCTCTTTCACGAGTTGGTGCCATTGAGCTACATTATACTACACGGTTAGTATCAGGTAACTCGGTGGTTTCTTTTTTCTGATTGGTTGATTGTTGGCTGCACCGCCGCTCGACGCCGGCAAATAGGTTGCTGGCTATTAGAATGAGCGAGTTTGTTTGTTTTTGTGCATCCACGATCTGCTTGCTGCTTGGTCGCGTCATGTGCATTGGGCTGAAATCTTACAACGAGTCATGTCGAGGGCCTTCCTGCTTCAGTGAAAGCTGAACGCGGTGGCACCTTTAACAGCATGTGGATGTATTGCAGGAATCAAGGGGAATGCTCTCCTGGAATAAAACCTACTTTGAGTGTTTGATGCGACCGTTTCTGCTCCAACGGGCTCTTGATGTCGAAAGAGGATGGCGTTCAGCGTCAAGCCACACTATTCTTAAATCCAAATGGAAGTTTCATTATCGCTTTGGGTTCTCTTGGGAAAGTCTCAAGGTGCGCGTGAAGTCTTAAAAGGAGCCATAAATCCAATCTACTAAATCACATTTAGCTCATCACCGTCATCCTTTGAGGAAATGTGACCCATCCTCCCGTGCTAAGTCTGCATCGATGGGGCTGGGAGTGGGGTGGGGGGTGGGGGTGGGGAGGGGGGGGGGCACTTCAACAATTAAAAAAATCGACTCAGAAAGCTGAACCGTCATTGCGTGTATAATGTGAGTTTTGCATGTTAAATCTACTTTTTTCCGTCTAGAAGAAGGCCAAGTAAGCTTCTATTGTGTGCAAACAAAACAAAACGAAACGAAGCGAAACGAAACAAAAAGCCAACAAAAGTAGTATGATTGTACAACATCACACCCGTCATCAGCCCGATTCATCTTGACTAGCAAGGAATCCGTGTAGTGTCCCCCTGCGTTGGGCGTAAGAACTTACTTGCCTCGTCTCCCTACACGTTTCGAGAGAAGGAAATGACCGGTGAAATTGTGGATGGACTTCCTCTTATTCTAACCAACTCTACTGATTCCTTGATTCGCTTTAGATTAGTAAGAAATAGCCTAGGAACTAACCAACGATACAAGCTGAGTGGCGCGGGAGATCATGTCTGTCCATTGTGCAGTGTTACTGAGGATGAAACACATCTTTGTTGTAGTGAAGAAGGTTGGGGGTGCGGTAGTGAAGAAGGTTGGGGGTGGGGTAGTGAAGAAGGTTGGGGGTGGGGTAGTGAAGAATGTTGGGGGTGGGGTAGTGAAGAAGGTTTGGAGTGAGCTAGTGAAGAGGGTTGGGGGTGGGGTAGTGAAGAAGGTTGGGGGTGGGGTAGTGAAGAAGGTTAGGGGTGGGGTGGTAAAGAAGGTTGGGGGTGGGGTAATGAAGAAGGTTGGGGGTGGGGTGGTGAAGAAAGTTGGGGGTGGGGTTATGAAGAAGGTTGGGGGTGGGGTAGTGAAGAAGAATGGGGATAGGGTAGTGAAGAAGGTTGGGGGTGGAGTAGTGAAGAGGGTTGGGGGTGGGGTAGTGAAGAAGGTTGGAGGTAGGGTAGTGAAGAAGGTTGGGGGTGGGGTAGTGAAGAAGGTTTGGGGTGGGGTAGTGAAGAAAGTTGGGGGTGGGCTTATGAAGAAGGTTGGGGGTGGGGTAGTGAAGAAGGTTGGAGGTGGGGAAGTGAAGGAGAATGGGGATGGGGGAGTGAAGAAAGTTGGGGTGGGGTTATGAAGAAGGTTGGGGGTGGGGTAGTGAGGAAGGTTGGTGGTGGGGTAGTGAAGAAAGTTGGGGGTGGGATAATGAAGAAGGTTGGAGGTTGGGTGGTGAAGAAGGTTGGCGGTTGGGTTATGAAGAAGGTTGGGGCTGGGGTAATGAAGAAATTTGGGGGTGGGGTAGTGAAGAAGGTTGGGGGTGGGGTAGTGAAGAAAGTTGGGATGGGGTTATGAAGAAGGTTGGGGGTGGGGTAGTGAGGAAGGTTGGTGGTGGGGTAGTGAAGAAGGTTGGGGGTGGGGTAGTGAAGAAGGTTGGGGGTGGGGTAGTGAAGACGGTTGGGGGTGGGGTAGTGAAGAAGGTCGGGGTGGGGCAGTGAAGATGGTTGGGAGTGGGGTAGGGAAGAAGGATGGGGGTGGGGTAGTGAAGAAGGTTGGGGATGGGGTAGTGAAGAAGGTTGTTGGTGGGGTAGTGAAGAAGGTTGAGGGAGGGGCAGTGAAGAAGGTTTGGGGTGGGGTAGTGAAGAAGGTTGGGGATGGGGTAGTGAAGAAGGTTTGAAGGTGGAGTAGTGAAGAAGGTTTGAAGGTGGAGTAGTGAAGAAGGTTGGGGTTGGCTTAGTGAAGAAGGTTGGGGTGGGGTAGTGAAGAAGGTTGGGGATGGGGTAGTGAGAAAGGTTGAGAATGGGGTAGGGAAGAAGGTTGGGGGTGGGGTAGTGAAGAACGTTGGGGGTAGGGTAGTGAACAAGGTTGGGGATGGGGTAGTGAAGAAGGTTGGGGTGGGGTAGTGAAGAACGTTAGGGGTTGGGTAGTGAACAAGGTTGGGGGTGGGGTAGGGAAGAAGGTTGGGGGTGGGATAGTGAAGAAGGTTGGGGGTTGGGTAGTGAAGAAGAATGGGGATGGGGAAATGAAGAAGGTTGGGGGTGGGATGGTAAAGAAGGTTGGGGGTGGGGTAGTGAAGAGGGTTGGGGGTGGGGTAGTGAAGAAGGTTTGGGTTGGGGTAGTAAAGAAGGTTGGGGTGGGGTAGTGAAGAAGGTTGGGGATGGGGTAGTGAAGAAGGTTGTTGGTGGGGTAGTGAAGAAGGTTGAGGGTGGGGTAGTGAAGAAGGTTGGGGGTGGGGTAATAAAGAAGGGTGGAAGAGCGGTAATGAAGAAGGTTGGGGGTGGAGGGTGCCGGTGAGGGGTGTAGTTGGTGTGTGCTGTAGAAACTCTGATTGTTACTGGATCAACAAACTTCGATGGGTCACCACAGTGGCAGATCCCTGCCTCCTTTTCCACACTGTTGCCAGGATACTGCGCTCTCATCAGGCCGCCGTGACCTGTCATCGACCCCAGGGGCAATGTCCCTTCTCCCCACCACACAGAGCGCCATTTCAGTATGGTGATGTCATGTTGGTCGAGGTCAAGTCTACGGGTGGTCGATAACTGTTTGTCCCTCGCCCTCTGTGTTTGTCTTCTGTTTTCTCTCCGTTTGCACAGCTTCTCTCTAAGGAGTTTCACTGTGGAACCACGCGACGATGTAATTGTCCGCTAGATCATCAGCGGGGTGGATTATTTCTTCCCTATGTAAAAAATCAATTGTGTTTAAAAATGTTTGTTCTTCTGCTGATCTGAAAAGGCAATTTCTTAAAGTAGCAATCTTCCCATGTATCTGACGGCTAATTACTATATTTAAAAATGTTCGATCTGGTGATTAGTTTCGGCACAAGTCAATGAGTGACTATCATTACAAAGTAATCCTGGCTGAACCGAGAAAGTAGTCGCAGTTAGTCTTTCGACATTTGCAGCAAGGGTTTCAAACAGTGTTTGGTTCCATCGCTTGTTATCTCTGTGCATCAGTAAAACTTTAATTGCAATGGAAGCCACCGTTCACTGCACAGGTTATTTTCTAAACGCAGCCTTGATAGGTAACTGTAGTAGCCCAAAACTTGATACCCGTTCTTAATCTGACGAACTTCACAGCGAAAGCTTCGAACAGTGTCCACCGTCCTCATCTTGGGTGGTTCTTGCGTCCAGTGAAAACCCAGTTGTAACGGCATTTACAGCCCTGGGCACTGTCATTTCGAAATGGTACACCTGACAAGTAGCGTTGGTTGCTGAAAAAGCGGGGTCGCAATAACTGCGAACTTTGTAGAGAGGGCTTCTAACAGTGTCTTCTCGCAGTCAGTATTACAAACTTGGCAGGTTTGGCTTCTAACTCTGTCTACTCTCTCCAGCATCCGCGGGTCTTTGCAGTCGCGAAATAACAATTGTAACAGAAATCACCATGTGGTGATGGTGATATTGATAAATAGCTTGATTTGCGCAAACAGTGACGTAATTAATCTTGCGAACCTCGCAGCGAGAACTTCTAACAGTGTCTGCTATCTTTAGCGCTGGGGGTTTGGAGGTGGATGTGGGGGTGGGAGGTGGGGGGTAGGGGTGGGGGGTGGGAGGGTTTGAGACCAATAAAAAAAACACTTGTAGCGGAAGCTGCCACTTCTCCAAGTCTAGACCTGCCTCTGACTCCCTGTTTCCAGTGAGCTGAGAGACAGAGAGATGTACTGCATATGGCCCTTGATAACGAAGTCATCCCGCACCTGAGTATACGAACTTCTTTTTCCTCTCCAGAAATAGTTTGCATTACATCGAGGTGAGAAAACACACGCTCAGGGTGGACGTAAACTCGACAAATCAATTGGCCTCTCTCCTGAAAGTTGTTCTACTCGTCCTTTCAGGGAGAAACCCCAGGAACATCAACAGAGTCAAAGGCAATCAAAGGCATATTTGTAACGACGTGCGCTGTAACACCGAAACCCCAGGAACATCAACAGAGTCAAAGGCAATCAAAGGCAAATTTGTAACGACGTGCGCTCTAACACAGGATGTGTTTCTTCCAGCTCTCAGAAGATGTTTAGAAGTGGCCGTTTTACACCGACAGTCTCGGATATCCCAAGTATCAAACACTACTGTAAACTGCATAGAAAAGAGAGGCTGAATTTGCTCATCATAACTTGAGTCCAACAGCATAAAATCAGCCACTTCATTTCACCATTTATTGTGCTCAGGAAAGGCAAACGCCATTAATCTTGAACGATCTCTGGATCAAAAGCACAATAACAAGGAGAGGAGATGTTGTGGGAGGTGAGGAGGAGGGTAACTATAGGTCTTTAAAAAGGAGATAATGTTTAGATCTAGAAATGAAAGATATAGCCAGTTATTCAGAAGAACGGAAAATGTTTTTCGATCCCGAAAGAGGGGGTGAAAGTACGGGAGTGCCTCCAACGCAGTCAACAGTGGATGTATAACTCATCTGGGTTTTGGACCGCAACGCTTTGGACTTCGTTGCCCGCCTTCGTCGAGGGAGCGGGGAGTCCTTACACATTCAGGAAGGGCTTGAAGAAGCTTTTCTGCGTCTTGCCTTGGGCTTTAGCTGTCCATGATGACTCGTGCCTGCTTGATGTACCCAAAAATCTAGATGAAGAAAAAAAAACGCAATGCAAATTTAGACCAGGAATGGACATTTTTTTTTCCTCTCCAATTTCGTTTTCCCTCTTTTTGAAAAAAAGTATAATGAAGATTCCGAACACAAATGCATGGGCAAAAAGTTCTCTCCAGTGCATGAAGCCCACGCACTTCTGTTCAGGCGAATAAGTTCGGGCAGTTTCCACACCATGTTCCAATATATATGGGACAAATCAAAGCAGGTTGAGAGATGAAAATGATGAAAAATACCGAAGTTCTCACGTCTGAAGCTCGCATATATATATATATATATATATATATATACAATCCTGATATGCCTGCATGACGGTTGACTATTTTTGTGCAGATACCATCGCGTGTAACAGCAACAACAAAAGCATGAATGGCGGACACACTCCAGTAGGGTCGCTTTATTTCTACCAGAAGAAGAATTTGCCACAAATAATCATGAACGCCATTCGAAACAGTGTCCAGGGTTAAACCTTACCGTCATAAACACTTCTGTAAAACTTCCATTAAGCACTTCACAACTACACAGCGGCGATGAATCTGCCAGGGAAATACGTATCTACAAGGTTTGAGAATGCTGTAGAACCTCATCACTCAAAGATGTCCTTGAACTTCCATATAGCTGTCGACCTCAATATCCTTGAGTGCAGCCTGGCATCAACAGAACACATTTAAGGCGTTTGAAATCGACGGAGAAGGCTGTCAAGCTTTCCGTAAGACCAAAGTCATTTTCTGTGAAAACCCCAAACACTGATTTTGGGAAGAGCTCGTGCGTGCACAACCACTGTTTGTTTCTCAGAGAGGATGTGGTATGAGCTTTTCACTACTGCCATTGTTCACATCCTGACCATCAAACCTAAAGCTTTTTTCCTAACCTCAAATCTTAAATAGAAATAAATGAAATCCGTCGCCTTTTTTCGTCCATGCCTATGTCTATGCAATGTCTGTAAATCAAGATCAGCTATCGTACTGTCCGGAACATTTTCCAACAAACGGTGACCAACAAGTTTCTGTACAGTTTTTGCACCGTTCTTTGACTCAGATGCGATGAGTAAGTGGCGTAGCTTATGGACCAAATCGCTGCTTCACTATCTACCTTCCCTCAAACCAATGGCTGCGAGTAATACCTCTCCGTGGTCAGTTTGGGGAAAGACAAGCAATGGACTGGAGGTATGCAGAAAACCTTTGATGATGCTTGAGATATCTGTGACACTGTTTGACATCATCATCATCATCATCATCGTCGTCGTCATCGTCGTCGTCATCGTCGTCTTCGTCGTCGTCGTCGTCGTCGTCGTCGTCATCATCATCATCATCATCATCAACACCACCAACACTGCAACGACAATCACCACTACCACCACCACCACCACCACCACCACCATCACCACCACCATCACCACCACCACCAACACCATCACCATCACCATCACCACCACCACCACCACCACCACCACCACCACCACCACCACCACCACCACCACCACCACCACCACCACCACCACTGCCACCACCACCACCACCACCACCATCACAACTACCACCACCATCACCACCACCACCACCACCACCATCACCACCACCACCACCATCACCACCACCACCACCACCACCACCACCACCCCCCCACCGCCACCAATTCTTGTTGAGGGATTCGATTTCTGCAATCGTTCGAAGCGCACTAGACAGATTATCCACGAATCTGTGGAAAAGATGAATTTTCAATGATATTTGAAAGTCACCTCGAGTCTTGCCCGCCTGAAGCGCATCGGGCAGTGAATTCAGCACTTGGGAATACCTCAGGCAGGTGTTAAAGAAGCCTTCCCTTCATCTCAAATCTACTATCATGTTCTGCGTGGGAAGGACTCTGGGGGAAAACCCATTTAAAACGATTCCATGTGCAAAGACGGAAAGCCAGTTTACGTGAAACTATAGAGCAGTGAAATAATACTTAAAGACTAGGGCACTTTCAATGTGCATATTTCTTGAAGTTGAAAAAATAAATGTTGAAACGATAGACGAGTTTCAGAGATTTGTCTAAGTACGCGTTAGAAAAAATGTGTCGACTACATACAATGAAATCTATTCATTCGTGTATTTCACAACATCAAAATCACGCACTATAAAGATCCTGACGCTCATGTCCTCGACGGGTGGGTGTCGGCCACAGTAAAAACACCCAGCACGCACAATTTCTCCTTTGTGGAAAACAGTGTGCCAGCGCCCTTGGCAGCAGGACACTGGTCTCATTGACTTGAGACACTACACAATGAGAGGCAGCCTCGACATCGGCTGAAGCGCTTTGAGTCTCACTGAGTGGGAGTATCGCGCGGTATAAGTGATTTATAATAATAATAATAATAATAATAATAATATTTATGAGTGTACAGTTTGTATGACAATGGTTCTGCACAGCAATATGACGTATGTAATATAGAAACACTTTTCAATAAAGGTAAAAAAAGGTAAAAGTGTGATTTTATATAGCGACTTTCCACCATTGATCGGTGCTCAAACCGCTTTACACTTTACCCCCTGATCACTGGGCATCTTGATCAATCCTCACTAGTCCCTCACAACAAACATAATGACAGACATTTAAGACGCACACAGTCAGGTACCAGCACCCACTCCGCTCCCTGGGGAGTATTCCAACCCGATGCTGGCGCTTGGCCGCATACAAGGGTTAATCGCACTACATTTTGCCAACATTGCCCTCACAGGTACCCGGTTTTACTCCTGGGTGGGGAGAAGCAACATCTTGCTCAAGGATGCAACTCTGGGAACCGCGCAGCTTCGAACGCCGTACCCACTGGCCGCAAGCGACTGTAGGTCCAGCGCGCTGACCACTCGGCCACAGAGCCCCGTCAATGTATAAATGGTAAAGGTTGTGGGCCTCAAATAAAGCACACTTAATTTCACTTCCTTCAACAAGGCCCTGAGACTTGTGAAGCCAACAGAACACCTAGCACCAGGCAGTCGCAAACAGTAATATGCGGATATATCTACAACTGCCATGTACAGCCCTCTAAAAGACTTTCCATCA
Source organism: Theodoxus fluviatilis (assembly GCA_034096865.1). Lineage (NCBI taxonomy): Eukaryota > Metazoa > Mollusca > Gastropoda > Cycloneritida > Neritidae > Theodoxus > Theodoxus fluviatilis. Next base: position 102,410 of record JAWQFJ010016699.1, on the reverse strand, counting down.
CAAACAGACTTTATTATCCCTATTAGATAACTGAGGCAGATCTAGAACTCGACTTGGGATGCGAATGTAGTTATTGCGCAACAGTGTCGAAGAGATTATTGCGGAAGTGACTGTAAAAGCAGCAGCAGTAGCAGTATGGAGGAGGAGGAGGAGAAGAAGGAGGAAGAGGAAAAAGAAGAGAAGGGGGAGGGGGAGGAGAAGGAAGGGAAGAGGAAAAGGGGGAGGAGGAGGAAGAGGAGGAGGGAGGAGGAGGAGGGGGAGGAGGAGGAGGAGGAGGAGGAGGAGGAGGAGAGGAGGAGGAGAAGAAGGAAAACAAGGAGGAGGAGGAAGAGGAGGAAAGAAGGAGGAGGAGGAAAGAAGGAGGAGGAGGAAGAGGAGGAGGAAGAGGAGGAGGAGGAGGAGGAGGAGGAGGAGGAGGAGGAGGAAGAGGAGGAGGAGGAGGAGGAGGAGGAGGAGGGGGGAGGGGGAGGGGGAGGGGGAGGAGGAGAAGGAGGAGGATGAGGAAGAGGAGGAGGAGGAGGAGGGGGGGAGGAGGAGGGGGAGGCGGAGGGGGAGGCGGCGGGGGAGGGGGAGGGGTGGCGGAGGGGGAGGAGGAGGGGGAGGAGAAGGAGGAGGCGGAGGAGAAGGAGGGGGAGGAGGAGGAGAGGAGGAGGAGGAGGAGGAGGAGGAGGAGGAGGAGGAGGAGGAGGAGGAGGAGGAGGAGGAGGAGGGGGAGGAGGAGGGGGAGGAGGAGGAGGAGGAAAGGTAAATCAGTATTGCAAGAACGAGTGACTTGATTTAGTTTATCACACTTTTTGTTACTGTACAGCTTTAGTTATTACATTGTCCAGCGCAGCAAAACGGCGCTCTATTTTAAAGGTAACATGCAATCTTTTTGAGATATCAAACCGAGAGCAGGTATAGTTTGACCTTTTATTCGTGTCACCAAAAATATAGGCTTTTTTCTGAAATTGTCATCAAGAGCCTTCCATTAGAAGCCTCTGCCAGGACATGACCAAGAATAGGGATTTCTGAGAACTTCCTGAAGATGGCACTTCTAGAAGAAACGAGTGCTAGAAATGGCTTCCATAGCGACCGCTCTCAGAATGGAAGCAACTTTGGACACACGGGGCAGATCTCCCTGGTGCTCTCGTCTTATTACAGGGCAGTGGAGCACGGTCTATTCTGAGGCAGCCCTCCTCGATCTCAATGCCAAGGATGTCGACTGTATTGGAAAGAACACTCGGATGATCAAACGTATCGAGCCATGTTTATTTTTGCACCCCGTGATGTTGCAGGCGTGAAGATCAAAAGAGACTTTTCGGAGTTTCTGCGCATGCTCGATTTCTTGATGTGCCGGAAGTAAGTGCATGTCATTAGCATGCACCACAAAGATGGGAGGGTGACTAGTGTTGCAGTGTTGACGATGGGATATAATGGAGTTTTTGTCATGTGTATATGTGAAGTAAATATATTCATAACGTGTTAACGGTCTGTCTTTCTTGTGCGGTTTTTGTTTTGTTTGTTTGTATTCGTTTATGAATGGGTTTTCACATTAATAACGAGAAAGCAGCAACCCAGTCATCCAAAAGAATTTCTGAATCACGGCACCCTCGCATATTTGTCAACGTGTCCAGCCACAAGGCCAAATGATGTTCTGAAGAAGAAATGTTTGCTTACTTGAATTTTCGTCTAGAGTCCATATTTCTTCTGCAGGGTAGACAATAGTTGACTACACTGTGGGAGATGTTACGAATTTGATATTTTCAACTGTTACGAGCTTAGCTTATTTTAGTCTTGACTTGACTAGTCTTGAATGGCGCCGGGCTCGTTTCCAATAATGGTCTCGGGGTATACACTCACACAATCAAGCTCCCAACACTATCTCACGCATTCGCTGTATCGAAAACGGAACACGTATAGAGAGACGGTGAGGACACAGGTAAAAATTAAATCATATTAATTTCACCTAACAACGCTAAACATAGATAAATAGGTGATTAGTAATGATAACAGATAACCTGCAATGGAGATGAACCGCCAATCGATCAAAAGTACTTATATGTCTTGAACATAGTGTGTCCAACGAAAACCACGTGGTAATTTTTGGAACAAGGTGGCTATCCTGCCTTCACACAAATATACCGCTTTCACAAAGGCTTACACCTTTGGGACTCCTTGTAGCAGCAGTTTTCGATAACACTGGTGAGGGAGAGATGGGGGTGAGAGGAAAGGGGAACACAGGCGACGAATAACTTGGCGTTTTGCGCAAGCAAGCGAGCGAGGCGTTGGAGAGGCGCCGTTTTGCTCTTCAGACTCGAACACGTGGCAAGAGTGGCGTTCAGGCGTGGAGAGATGCTGTACACTGGCTGGCGCTGGGTCTTCGAATCGTCAAGAAAACTTGGCAGAAACTTTCTCGACGGGGAAAATGGAAACAGCTCTCTCTCTCTCTTTAAAAGGCATAGTACGCTGACTCTTCATTTAGCGTGGAGCGGAGATTTCTTCATCTTTCAAAACTGAGTGGCGTCCGGCATCTGGCGTGGCTTCACGGGTGATACTCTGTGTGCGCACGCCTGGCGCTGAGCCGACGTATTGGACTGGCTTCACGGGTGGTAATTCTGTGTGCGCGCTCCCCGCGCAAGCAAGGCAGGGGCTTTTTATTCCTGCTGCAACAATTTTCAATCACGTGTGACAATTGGCTAATCAGAAAATTCCTCAATCTCAGGTGACGGCGAGAGCCAATCACATAAAGCTTTCCCTTCCACCAAGCTTGCTGTGATTGGGTACACTGATGGCTTGATACGACCTAATAACCTTCCCAGGTCACGCAAGGTCATCAATCACCTCACAGTCCACAGCAACATAATTCGGGTTAAGATATTTTTAGTCACTTGTCCCTTATGCCCCGCACAGGGGGACAATATAGGTCAACTTCGGTCTCAACCCCAATCACACAGTGGACACTGATTGGCTGGTCAGGTCACCTCCTCGACACACTTTAACGTTTGTTATTTCTAGCATGATTGGCAGTCACTGTAACCTACATACCACAGGTTAGTAATTAAGCAGGAAAGGGTGTGTGTGTGTGTGTGTGTGTGTGTGTGTGAAATCGTCACAGAGAGCATACATTTTGGACTATCTATTCAGTCTATATGAAGGGTCTCTTATTATGGTTTGCGATGATTTCTCGTCTGTTTGGAAATTATTTCCTGCCGATGTGGATAAGACATTGGGTACCAGAGCCGGCAGCTACATGCTCTGCGTTGCTTGCAATACCAAGGGTGTAAAGGTCGATGAGGCGATTTTACCCTGGCAATCTCGCAAGCGTCATTGTGGCAGCCAATCACAGCTGGCAATAGTGGAGCAAAGGCGTCAGTAGCGCTCTGCCATTGGGATATATTTTTGTCAGTCCGTGTGTGGCGTGTGGAACTGCCTCGTATGTGAAGGTCTTAAGGAAACATGAGACGTTGGAAGCTGTCCCTGGTTTTCAGACGATCCCTGTAAGCAAACGCAATGGATCTATTTCGCTTAAACTTTATGTACTGACCGAAGTCCTTATTTTGATTTTGATGCTCTGAACGATGAAGCGGCCATTTTCTCTATCGCTGGGTTCCTCGAATGACGCAACCTTACAGTACTCCTATCCTATATACAATAAGAAATCGGCTTCTCTACTGGGCGATAACTGAGATGAGAGATTGATTTGAAAGTTCACACTTTGCCAAAAGGGTACCAGCAGTGATTTCTTTCCTTTATGACAGAATGCACCCAAATGCAATGGTCTCTGATGGCTACATGGAAGAAAGTAATTTATTGCCGACTGCTGTAGGCAACTGTACTTAGCGCCTGATCGATTCGATAAGCAGCAGACGAAGTTGACAAGGGAGACGCTTTCTTTTTTACCAGCAATCGCGCGTTGCATAACACAAGCGCCCCGGGGTGCTCGGCCGCATTAAACAGCAAAGTACTGTGTGATATTCGGTAAGAGTGAAGTTTGACGGGTGTGAAGTCACGAGCGAAGTCTGCGAGTCCTTTGTCTGCGAGTCCCAGTTTATTGTTGCCTCGTTCTGGATACAATGCAGGAGGGGTTGATTCCCTTGAGTTGTCTGCTTGATGTGCTAGCTAGGATAGACAGTCACATATGATATTCCTACATACTGGGAAGTAGGTCAAAGCGACCCGGTGTGGTCAGGTTCAGTTTGCTTTGAAGGTAACGGGAAATGGGTCAGAGCGCCACTGGCACTCGCCTTAGGCAACGCGCTTGTAGGTCAACGCGCTTGTAGGTCAACGCGCTTGTAGGTCAACTCGCCTTGTAGGTCAACTCGCTTGTAGGTCAACTCACCTTGTAGGTCAACTCGCTTGTAGGCCAACTCGCTTGTAGGCCAACTCACCTTGTAGGTCAACTCGCTTGTAGGCCAACTCACCTTGTAGGTCAACTCGCCTTGTAGATCAACTCATCTAGAATTCACTTGCGGGTTCCAGAAAACGGCGCAACAGCTTGTTTTCATTAGCTAATTTTTGAGAAAGTCAATAGACAAGAGGGGAGGGGGGAGGGGGAGGGGGGGGGCGAAATCGCCATTAGTCATTTACCTCTCCTCACCTTGTGCAGCTATCAGGTGAAAATTATTATGAACCAATAGTTCAATATGTCCTGAAACTGTAGGTCTATAGGTGAAAAAGCATTGTCAGTGAAAAAGTTACCTGTATAACATTTTCCAGCAGATGTATTTTGTTTGGTTCTTTCTTTGTTTTTACCCGCCGATCATTGGACCTGAGTGAAAGTTGTCTCTGTGTCATGTTGTTACGGTTCGGGCATTACTTATTTTTTATGGCTGAAGGCGGGTTGAGAGTCGGGTTTTGGGGCGAACATGCCTTGGCTTCGGAGTTCGAGGCTGGCTTGAACCGGTTTTACACAAAATTGGTGCTGATGC